>CAUYQG010048367.1:0-77511 GCA_963574415.1 Tarsius wallacei
CGACCTGCTGGGCTCCGGCGATCCTTCCGCCCCCGCCTTCCAAGTAGCTGGAACTACAGGCGCACGCTACCACGCCCGGCTAATTTTTTGAATTATTGTAGAGATGAGGTCTCGCCAAGTTGCCCAGGCGGGTCTCGAACCTGCGGGCTCAGGCAATCCACTCATCTTAGCCTCCCACAGCGCGGGATTACAGGCTGAGCCACCGAGCCTGGCTTTTTTTTTTTTTTTTTTTTTTTTTTTGGAGCCTGGTGTAATATTTGTGACTGACTGGGCCCGGTGGCTCACACCTGTAATCTCAGCAGTTTGGGAGGTGGAAGGTAGAGATTTGCCTGAGCCCAGGGGTTCAAGACCAGCCTGGGCAACATGGCGAGACCTCATCTCTACAGTAAATCAAAAAAATTAGCCAGGTGTGGTGGCACCTGCCTGTAGTTCCAGCTGCTTGGATGGCTGAGGCGGAAGGATCGCCGGAGCCCAGCAGGTCGAGGCTGCAGTGGCTGTGAGTGTGAGCGTGCTACTGCACCCTGGCCTGGGCAACAGAGTGATACTGACTCCAAAAAAAGAAAAAAAATTTATAACTGAAGACTTTTCTGTAGAATTTTATTTTTCATTTTGCCTAGACTAATTTCCAGACATTTGGCTTGCAGAAAACTGTGATTTTGGTTTTGTAGCAAAACCAGTTTGCCAATGAAGAGCATTAAAATTCCGGCTTCTGCTTGTGTCATATTTCAAACTAAAGACGTTTTACAATCAAACCAGGAAAATGTGAAAATAGAGATTTATAATGGAAATGTTGATTCAATTTGAGCTGAAGCCAGACATTCATGAGGGAAAATTAGATTAAACACTCAATGTTTAGAGAGACTTTAAATTATGACAGCTTTAAAAAAAACATATGTTGTTGCTGTTTCTCAGACTTTAGCGTGCTTTCTCTGGCAGACTGGGAACCGAGCTTCTTGATGTTTCAGCCATTTATTAAACTCTTTTTTATCTTTCTTTGGACTGGTGGACCCCAAACTTATAGCCTGGAGTCTGGTGATTGGGAACTGTATCTTATACATTATGGTAGAATCAAAACCTGATGTTGTCAGTGGAAGTAATTCTGTCCTGTCATAGTGTATTAAATTTATGAGTATAAATTGCCACTTTAGATTGTGAGTATAAAGCTACCAGTTACCAGTTACAACTGATTTATTCCATTTGTCAAAGTCTAACATACTCCATGCAACTCATTTACTTTCATATACTGTTGAGATAGAGGGGGAAAGTGCTTGAAGGTGTGAGTAGCTGCGATCTGTGTGCTGGGAGCACAGAGTAATGGGAGGCTTCATTGAGTGGCTGGATGGCAATGCTAGAACGGAGAGTCTTCCCAGAGATCCAGCCCCATGAGACTCTGCCTTGCAGACCTGGGACCAGCAAGACTCGTCATGGTAGTGACATTCGAGCCTCATGCAGGCATCTGAGGTCCGTGGATTGTGCTGTGCTGTTGAGGCACTCACTCTCCCTTGCTGGATATGTGATTTACAAGGACTTTCTTCCATTCCATGGGCTGCCTTTTCACTTTATTCTTTTGATAGTGTCCTTTGATTCACAAGGATTTTTAATCTTGATGAAGGCCACTTTATTAATTTTTTTTTTTAGTTGCTTGTGCTTTTGGTGTCATATTTAAGAAAACACTGACAAATCTATTGTGGTGAAGCTTTCTTCATTCTTCTATGAGTTTTATATTTTTGGTACTTACACTTATGTCTGATTCATTTTGAGTTAACTTTTGTATATGGTGTTAGGTAAAAGTCCAAGTTCATTCTTTTGTATATGGATATCCAGTTTTCGCAACGCCATTTATTAAAAAGACTATCCCTCCCCTCATTTAATTGTCGTGGCACTCTTGTTGAAAATCATTTGACAATATAGGTGAGGGTTTATTTCTGGCAACTTTATTCTATTCCATTGGTCTGTATGTTTGCCTTTATGCCAGTATACAATGTTTTGATTACTGTAGCTTTGTAATAAATTTTGAAATCAAAAAGTATGAGATCTCCACCTTTCTTCTTCTTTCTCAAGAGTGTTTTGGCTATTTGGGGTCCCTTGAGATTTCATATTAATTTTAGGATAGGTTTTTCTATTTTCACAAAAATGCCATTGGGATTTTGATAGGGATTACATTGAATCTGTAGATTGCTTTGGATAGAACTGACATCTTTAAAATATTAAGTCTTCCATGTTTATGAACATGTTTGCCTTCCCCTCTATTTGCATCTAATACTTTTTTATATATACTCCTCGATGGCAAGAATATAGATTTGGATGTAGGCAGGCAGACTTGACATTGGATTCTTGCTCTGCCACTTGACACGTTGTTTGAGTTTAGGTAAGTCTCTCACATGGCATCTTTTTCTTAGTGTCCTTCTGCCTGACTTGGACATCTGTATGTGTACCAGCTTTGTCTTCTGTGACTTAACCAATACCGCCTGCTGTCTCTCATATCTTTAAATACTGGTCCCAGGACACTTGCTCCAACATGAAACCTTGTCTCCATCTTCTCATTCAGTTGACTCATTTCAGACATTGACTTCAGTTTCAGGCTAGTGGTAGCTACTCTTCAGCTTTCTGTAGGGACCTTTGCCCAGCCAACTCTGGGCCAGCTGGAATCCAGCACTTGGAGGAGAACTGTGACCTTAAATGAACATCGTCATAAGGTGATAAGGAAGAGGGTTCAAGGTGACTTTAAAGGGCAACCCAATCATTAGCACTGCTTTTGTATTAATATTTTAATAATGCCTTATGCTTGTGTAATGTTTTATATTTTCCAATTTTTTTTTTTATCCCATGGGTCTCAGAGATGAATCAACACTAGAAACACCTGAGGAACTTGTGAAAAACAGTCTGGGAGCCCCACACCCAATCTCATGAGTCAGGATTGCTAGGAGAGTGGCTAAGGAATTTGTGTTTAACTCCTCAGCTAATTCTCTGGCAACTGACCTGGCACTGGTTCACAGACAGGCCTTTGGGAACCTCTGACCCATTCCCTCTGTCAGTTCAGGGATCTCATATTCAAAATCAGACAGGATTTCAAAATCTAGACAACTTAATGACAGAACAGAACATCACACACCGAAAGGCAGGTTTTTTCTTGACCGCAATTGGTTTCTATTCCAGGAACCTTAGTTCCACAGTCCTTTTGAGTATTTCTTCTGCTGTGGAAGGAGAAACCCTGTTGCCCTGTTATCTATACTTCAGAGTTTGTTTGTTTTTCAAACCCTCCGTGCTCCCTTCCCAAAGATTTTTTAATATGAACATGATGTCTGGGTTTTGTTTTGCCTTTTTCTTGTATCAATCTGGTTATTTGTCCTGATTGTATCATATAGTAGCTAAGCCTCAGAATCTTTTTTCAGACTACAAATTCTATCTTCCTAGACATTTCAGGTCATTTTAAGAAGTACTATGGGATGTACTTTACTATCCTTAAAAAGCACATAAACAATTTTGAAAG
The DNA here is from genome assembly GCA_963574415.1 of Tarsius wallacei. Classification (NCBI taxonomy): domain Eukaryota; kingdom Metazoa; phylum Chordata; class Mammalia; order Primates; family Tarsiidae; genus Tarsius; species Tarsius wallacei. The sequence goes on from CAUYQG010048367.1 coordinate 3,491, forward strand.
CTAAATTTGTTTTTTTATCACCCCTATTCCCTTGGAAAACTATATAAAGTCAGCACTTACTGTGTGCCCAAGTGAGTGGAATATGTAACTGAGTTTTTGTGGTAAGGTGTGATCATTGTGAGCTGGAGAGTTCAAGGTTTGACCTGGAATAGTGATGTAAACAGCAAAAATAGCTGTTAGTGTTTATCAAGCTCGCAGTATGTCTCAGGCCCCGTGCTCATGAGCATTTTGTGTACATGATCTTTTTTTTACTGTAGGCCTTGCTTCTCCTGCAGTCTTCTCCACCTTTATAAAGGTATTTGTTGAAAACACACATTAAAACCTCTTTACAGATGACAGAACTGAGATTCTAGGGGTTTAAGAAATTTGTCTAGGGGAACACGGTGAATAAATGATGGTTATAAGCCAGGATTTGTATTTAGGTCTAAGATCAATGTCTCTGCTTTTCATATCACAGGAAAATTGCAATTATGGGATGGAAAGGACATTCCAAAGAGGGAACTATGAGAAGAAAACCCGGGAAGTTGGAGTGGCACTGGTAGATTTGGGAGGTGTGAGGAGATTTTAAAGATGGTCTTAGTGGTCTTGGTTGGTAAGCTGGCTAGGTAGAAGGGAACTAAGTTTGGGTAGGGCCTTAAAGGCCCTATTGGGGGGCTTGAGACGTTTTCATCAAAACTAGAGGTAATACTAATTCCCGCCACATGGATTATTGGAATCCAAATACTTAAAAGTACTTACAAAGTGCTTGGCACCTAGAAAGTGCTTAATAACTTTTGCAATTTAGAGTGTATTTTGACAGCAAACTCAAGCTACTGTCACCAAGGTGGGAACTTCTAGTGTTTGGGGTTCATGGAAATGTCTCTTAGAGCATTCCCTATTTCAGATTTCATTTCTTTATAACTAATTAAAGCATATTGTGAGAAATTAAATTTGCCCAACATGCAGCTGTCTAATCGGTGTAGTTCAATCCTTGAGAAAGGGGAGAAAATAGGAAGATTTTAGAATCATGCATTTATTGTTTTTTTGTCTTTTAGATTGTGTTGAAGCCAGTAGTTTCCAATCCTAGTTGTGCATGAGAATTACCCTTGAAAACTTTAGATTCCATGGCTTTTCCAGGCTTTTTGAACCCGTATTTCTGGACCTGGAGCCCAAGAATCAAGGTATATAAATCTCTTAGGTAATTCTGAAAATGCCTAGTCCGGTTTGGGAACTACTGGTCAAAACAGCCCCAAATTTGTTAACTTTTTCTTAAATAAAAGGAATGTTGACATTTTTGCTCAGAAATCTGTCCCGAAGAATTAAGAAACCTTTCTAGTTGTACTGTATGTGGAGGGATTCGACCTGTGATTATAGGAGAAACCATGGCTAAAATATTTTGCCTGGGACTCTTAACTGCAAGGAGAACAAATGGTAAGGGTTCCTGCCCCTGGGAGGATGAGAATGCTGGTTATACAGGAAAGAATACAGGAGAAACAGGTTGGCTCACCTTCGATGACAGGGGTCAGAGGAGTTCTGCTTTAGTCACTAGTGACTGCTCAGACTGAAGTCTGGGAACTGGCACTTCTCTCCCCAGCTGCAGCGTTGGTGGTGAAATGAGGCTTCCGTTGCTGATGACACATCTCCCCTGCCTACATAGGCAGGGCAGCTCCCAAGAGTAGAATAAAGACCTCAGATGGCTTGCTCTTACCTTCTGTGGGTCAAAGTTGACAACACCTTTTCCCCCATGAGAAAAAAGTAAAATTGAATACTCAGTACTCCTAGCTGAGGAAAGAGAAGGAAATTGTGATGTCTTCTTCTCTTTTCTGTAGTGATGTCTCTCGCAGCTCTCTAGTTTTGCAAGTTGTGAGAGTTTTTAATCTTAGCAACGAGAGCATGAACAGGAAGGTGTACAACTCTGGATATTATTTTAGCTAGCATGAGCAAAGAACAACAGCAAGGAATTCTCCGTGGGGCATTCTTTCAGTAGAGCTTCACTCTGGCACCCCTAAGCCTGTGTTCATCAAGTGTACTTCACGTAGAAGCATTTATTGGCCTTCCCCAAGTCGAGAGCCATGTCCCCCATCCTTCCGTGCCCAGCTTGGCACTTAGTAGGTAGATAAATATGTAAGTTGTTTGCTGATGGATGTAGACTATGGTATAATAAAAGAACAGAGTACCTTGAAGGTAAAGTTTTAGAGTAAACACGAGTTAGGTGGAGGGGAAAAGAGTCATAGATGATGCTTTGAGCGTGTTAGACTTGCTGCTTCTAATGGAAGAAGAAAGACATTTCATGCAAGGGGAACTAAATAAGCAAAAGCATAGAGGTAGGAGGGTGCAAGGTGGTCATGTAGGGGTTTTCTGCCAAATTGGGATGTGTGTATGCCAATATTTATCATTATCATTAATACATCATTCAAAAAAGTAAAAGGGCCTATGACTAGTAGTGTTTTGGGGCCCCAGTGGGAAGTCCATTTGGCTCCTAATTAGTGGTGTGGCCTTAGGCAAATTGCTTAACTTCTGGGTTTATGAAGTGAGGATGTGAGAATAGATTATCTCCTTTAAGATCTAGTGTTAGAATTGTGAGTCTAAGTAGGTGATTAGCACTCTAAACACTAGATTATGCTCTGTGCATAAGGGAATATAGCATGTTTCTTTGAGGCAAAACCAAAAGGATCCGGAAAATGCTATTGTGAAGTTTTGATGTTATTTGGTGGTGTTATGGCTGGGGTTATGTCCAATTTGCTCTGCCAGTCCAGCACTTGAGATTCCCCTGGAATTTGGGGGTAACTAGCTGGAGCCAACTGGGATCAAAGTACCACTCACTTACAAGCTGCTGGGCCTGCGCATCACCCTCTGGCGAAGCGAGGCTGGAGGGGCTGCCGCTTCCTCGCGGCCTGTGTCCAACTCCACCTTCACTCTGATTCTGAAGGACTGCCTGCTGCAGGAGAGGAGGCAGAGCTGCTTGAGATGAACACATTTGGGTTGAGTTGTGTTCCTTTGAACAAAATCCATAATTTTTTTTCTTTATTTCAATAACTTTAGGGGGTTCAAGTAGGACTTCCATATTTTTTATGTCTTATTCCTAAGTTTTAAAAGTCTTGTAAGCCGGGCTCGGTGGCTCAGCCTGTCATCCCGCGCCCTGGGAGGCTGAGATGAGTGGACTGCCTGAGCCTGCGGGTTCGAGACCCGCCTGGCCAACTTGACGAGACCTCGTCTCTACAATAAAATCAAAAAGTAGCCGAGCGTTACCACGCGCCTGTAGTTCCGGCTACTCGGAAGGCGGAGGCGGACGGATCGCCGGAGCCCAGCAGGTCGAGGCTGCGGTGGCCGGGAGCGGCCACTGCCCTGCAGTCTGGGCGACGGAGTGAGATTCCAACTCAAAAAAAAAAAAAAAGTGTAAATTTGAGAACCTATAAGTGACAGTAAAAAGGACTAAGCAACTTGGGTTTTAGTTCTGATGTTCTCAAGTCACAGTGGTTTGATTGTATACAAATTACGTGCTTCACTGTCCTAAGGTTTTTTTTTTCCTGCTTTCTTTTATCTATTAAATGTGGAGAGCAGTCTTTGTTCTCTTGAGAGTTTTTTCTGGGATCACACTAACCTAAAAGGGTTTTTAAAGTGGCGAATCCTTCAATAAATGTAATATGTTAATATTGACATTTTATAATAAAGGATACATTGTTAGACAAGTTATCTGCATCTACCTGTGGTTTTAGAACGCGTATGGCGATATATATAATTTACTTGCTAACATGAGATCAGTTTTCACCACTGGACATTCTGTTTGTCTGACCAGGTAATCATCATGACTGCAGTTTCTGTATCTCCCTCTTATTTGTTAACTTAGAAATGCAAAGAAAGTAGCCATTTCCCATGACTGTAATTTTTATAAGGAAATGGGGTTCTTAGTGTTCCTGTTATTTTAATAAAATATTATAGGTCATATTAAGTGGTTATCGCTTTACTTTCTTTTCTTCAGATAAGGGTCTTTGGTATTATGAACTTTTGAAAAAATAATCAAGCCAAATTAATTAGTGTGCATCTGTAATTAAAAGTGATTTGACTTTTCATATTTGGCATTCAGTTTATACTTTAAAAATTCCGAGTACAGTGTGTTTGGGAAAGAGTTTCCACCTTGGTGCACAGGAATTTGCTCCCTGTGACTAGTGAATTGAAATTGTATCCCTCTGAAAACAAATGCCTCGTAAAAAAAAAAGTACATCATGGGGAAAAAATTACTTGAGGATCTATTCTCATGTTATTTCTGGATTTGAGTTTCCAGGAAACTTAGAGTTAGCCCTATAGCTGGTCAGCAAAGCTAGGATGATTGTGATTTCAGACAGTTTAAAAGCATGAAGCCCTTTTGTGTCTCTCCTCTTTTCTACTTTTTAATTCAGTTGACCTCAGAAGCCGTGCTGTACGTTTTCTGTCTTCTTTTAGGAAAAGCGTGTTGCCACAGAGGGACGGAGAACTTGGACTTGACGCAGGAGATCCAGGATTTGTAATATTTTTCTTCACCCACTAGATCGTTGGTTAATATGCTGTCTCTCCTGGGAAGCTCAGTTGTTTTACGTCCGTCACAGTTCCTGAGTAGTTGGGCTGACTCCTTGATATGTCATCTGCATTTTGCCAGGCCCCCAAGAAGACAGCCGTAGAACACAGGAAGCTTCCGGAAAGGCCTCCTAGAAAGCAGACTTCACTGACCTCTCAGCAGGACAAATGAGTCTGTGACGAAAGACTTCTCCGACACAGTCCTGATGTGGGCAAGGACGGCATTCTCAGCCACAAGGAGGTTAAAATTCATAGACCTGACCTCTCTCCGTCTCAGACATTGACATGGGGACAGAGTGTCAGATGAGTGACTTGCTGTTCAGATATCCGCCTTTGAAGAATCAGTCTGACTTGAAGATGATCAGTTCAGGGCAGGTTAAGTGTCAGGTCCTTGTAGGTAGATCTGGAACTGGAAGAACTCCCAGGCAATGGGTTAGAGAATCGTGTAAGAAATACGCTGTCTAGTGTGCTTTTGAGGAGTTAGACTCAGGCGCTGCCAGGCTCCAGGGTCACAGGTAGCATGGCACGTGCAGGGACAAGCTCCAGGAAGCCAAGCCTGTTTATTTCTGCAGCACAGTTTTCAGTATTAGTTATGCAGGAATAGAAGAGTCTTAGACACTTCTCAGAGTGGTTAGGAAGTGGAAGATCAGTTTAGAACTCAGTGGCAACATTTTACATAGATAAATTCATTTTCTCAGTTACAGTTTTAAGTTAGTCAACAATAAGTATTGTTCATCCAACATTAACATCCATTTCCATCTGTAACTGTCTTACTGTGGGATTTGAAGAAAGCAGAAAGCATGCGTAAGGCTTCTGGAGTCGCAAACTACTGTACTATGGGGTGTTTCATTCCACTATTTCCATGCACATAGATTTTTAAGCATACCTTATTTCATGCTTTAAGGTTTTGTATATGGCTGTTAATGTAATATTATAAATCCTCGATTTCATGCATATTCTTTAGAAAATTGGGACTGTGTAGTATTTCATTATATAGATGTACCATGTGTACTCCTGGCTACCAACTGCTAAGACTCAGATTTTTCATTCTTGCTGTTTTGGATGAATATCTTCTTTTTTTCCACGCCTTTCATTTTCTTAGGTAGATTTTTCAGATGTAGAGAGTATTGAGTCAACTGATTTGAGTAGTTTTATTGCACTTCTCTTACCTGGTTGGTGTTCAGAGAGTGGTGGCAGTCCGTGCCTCTCTGCAGCATGTGGGGCATCCCTCCCCTACGCCCTCAGTGGCATGGAAGGTGCGTGCATGCAAGTTTGTATGACACTCGTGTGATGTACACGAGGACAGCCTTTGTAACTTACATGGTCAGAAGTGGTATCGTGTTCTTTCAGTTTCATCTCGCCGGCGACTCGCCGTCCACATGCATGTGGTGCCCAGCTCAGCTTCCTGAGAAGTAGGAGGTTCTCTCATTCATTCATCTTTCATGCTCCCCCACCCTCAGCACCCAGTACAGTGCCTCATAGAACTAAATACATTTATTTACTGAAGTAACAAGAGGTTTTTTGTGTCAGATAATAAGCCACATAAAGCTGTTCAGCAAAACTCAGTATCTTACAATTCAGATAAACATGGGAACAGTGCAAAGATGGCTTTCAGTGTGTGTGAGTCGTGAATGGGGTTTGTTGTGTATTTGCTGCTAAAATTACTATTTTAAAAAAAATCAAATAGCAGACTATTGTATGAATTGGCAGGGTTTTCTTCTCATGTCCTTTATGCTAAGTTGAAAGGAAACATCTTCAGAGTTGATGGCTTTATGGTTTACTTGTTGCTTTTTAATAAAGGATGCATTGAAACAGGCTGCTTGGTATTGTTTAGTTCCATTTTCTAGTAGTATTGATTGATTTTAGTTTTGTTAAGCACAATGGTACAAATTGTTTGCTCTGCCAGAGTTTTCACTATAGATTCAATGGAAAATAATATTAGCGAGAAGAGGGTGGGAAGATTGCTTCTCTTTGGTGTAGACAACAGGAAGGATCTTTGATAGTATTTTTTTAAGACTCTAGCTTACCCAGTTTTTATTATAAAATGCTCAGGTTCCCTTGTTTGCTACCAGTGTCACTAAACTTTCATTTAAAACATGAGATAGATTATATTCTATGATTTCTAAATGAAACTAACAAGTACAGTCTACTTTGGTTGTCTTTAAATATAAATTCTTTTTGTCTTTTGCTGTGTTTTCCTCAGACACAAATGCCTCGGCTTAAATTATTAATTGGAATGACTGCTCTCCTACCGTGCCATCTGTAATTTAGGGGCCCCATTGCTGAAAAGACGTATTAACTAATAACCTCCTGAGGGAAGGAGGTGAGGGCTATCTCTTTTTATCTCTTTCTGATTTAAAAAAGTTAACAGGAAGCATTCAATACCCACAGCTGTTCTTCCGTCTGCTTTAAAAAAACTTCATGATTAAAATTGTTCATTTAATAAAATGGCTCTTGGCTTCTTCTAATTTTGACATCCAGATAGGTGAATAAGATAGCAGTTTACTACCAGGAATTAGTTCTTGTTTTTTATTGACACACAGGAAGTTAAAAACCCCTGAGTACTCTCATTCTAATAAATAATTTTAAGTAGAAGTTTTAGTTGGAACAAAAATAGTGCCTCACTAGAGATTGTTTTGGGTGATTTCTTCGCCACCTAAAAGCTTCTGTTTGCTTTTTTGGAGAATTAGCTTAAGCATTACAGTCAGTTACTGCTTTGTGTTCCTCTTACTCATTGTACATAAATCAGCAGTCATCACATATTTTGTAAACATGACTGTTTACTGTGCTCCTTTGGAATAGCTATGATCTCACTCATTTGCTCAATTTCAAATCAATTTGTTTATCCGTAAATATGCACTCATATTAATTTTCAGCTGTTATTCTTAGAACTTTATATCTCATTGAATCTTTGAAACTGATATAATTATTCTCATTTTACAGATAGGAAACTGAGGGTCAGAGAGGATAAGCAACTTTACCATCATTTCAACCAGCATGTTGGTAGAGCTGGATATTTGCTGAGTATCCATATGCAAAGACATGTCTGTGTTTTCACAGTGCTTAGATTTTAGAGGATGGTGATAAGTAAATAAGTTGGTATAGAATAGCGTGATGTGACTTACAGTAAGAAAAAAGGAGGGGGCAAGATGCTATGGGGACCCAAACTAAGATCATTTCGAACCAACATTAAGATTTGAGAAGGCTTCCAGAATACATGATGTATGAGTGATAATACCTGTTAGCACAACGGGGGAAAAAGTACCTTGAAGAGATTTGGGAAAGGGGAGCAGCAAATGCAGAGCTCCTTGGAGAAGAACGTGGTCAACATGTGTGAGCATAATAGGTAGAAATCCAGCAGCTGGGCAGGGGTCAGGCAGAACTCATGCAAGTGTCTATGCTGCCTTAAAGCAAGCAGGCTTTATTTGGAGGGAAATGGAGAACGATTGAAGCATTTCATGATAATCTAGGAAAAATAGGATAGTGGTTCTAACTATGGTGATAGCAGCTGAGGTGGAAGAAATGGGCACAGATTTCAGGAGCATTTAGAAGGTACCATAGGCAGGATTGGATGTGGGCTGTGAAAGGAAGGCAAGATGAGCATTGAGTGTTTGACTTGAGCACCTGAGTGGTGGGCAGTGCCTTTCCCTGAGCCGTATGGAGGAGGAGCAGGTTTGTGGGCAGGGGGTGGTGTGCAGGAGAACCTAGCACAACTGGGAAATTTGACTGTGAGACATCTTTGGGCTTTTGGATAAGGATTCATGAGTCATCAGCTTAGAGGCTATGAGGATTGCACAAGGGAATATCTAGAATTAAAAGAGAAGGCAGACTAGCCTAAGCCCTGAAGAACATCAGCATTTAAAGAAGACCAAAGGAGGAGGAGTCAGCCAGGACACCAGAAGAGAGAAATGAGAATCAGTGTGCTGCATGCATGTGTTTTGGTGATGTGGGCTACTTTAGTCTGCAGTCATTTCAGCTTGGATTCAGCTTGGATAGATGTAGGTTCATCATGACTGCCAACTGAGTTCCAGGCACGACTCTAGGAACTGGGGGTCTAAGCAGTAAATGTGACAGACCAGCCCCCATTCAGATGCATTTACCAAGCTCCTTTGCTTATAGAGTCACCCAAGAACCCCACCTAACAACCTCTGATCTGGGCCTTTCTCTTCACCATGAGGGACAAATCAGCATGAAGTAGAATTAGAATATGGGATTCTGTGGAGACCAAATCCTTCAGGCACTCCTTACTGAGGTCCTGATTTACTCTGATGAAATCAATCCTTAACTACTCCAAGAGGATCTGCTTTTCTGGGACATCACTTGAGAAATTCTTCCACATAGCATGTGCTGTACTTCATAAAATAATTGGTTCAACACTAGCGTAAACTTTCCACCAAAAACAGATTTTATTCCCTTTCACGAGCCATAGATTATAACTCCTATGTTATTAAATCCCAAAGAGGAAAATTGTTTTGTATATTCTTATGTCTAAAAATGTTTATCTTTGATACCACCCCAATGTTTAATTGACAATAGACGACTTAAGAACTCATTTTCGTGTCCAGGTCTATCAAAAACTTACCAACCGAAAATTTTATTATTCTTGAACTCCTATATCAATTTGTAACCACTATTATTTAATAATTGCGCATTTATCTTGTTGTTTCATATCCTTGGTTTTATTTGTCTACTGTAATATGAATGGAATGTGGGTTAATGGGTTTTTTCATAGCTGTTTAGTTATAACTTCACTTAATACCAGGCTGAATGTACCTGGACTCATACTAAACTGGTAATGCATTTCAGGGGATCAGACCTGAAATCAGGTGAACAATATCGCAGCTCTTTGACTGTCTTGGCCCCAGAAAGAGGGTAACAGCAGGGTCAGTTTGCTCCTTTTCTTATTCCTTACCTAATTATACATACTAGTATTAGAGCTGATGTGTGGGATGCTGGTATGAAAAATAAGCATTTTTACTGTCGTTATACTTGTATTATAAATCTGCTATACAATTTTAACCATTTTTCCTTTGAACGGGGCTCATAATTTGTGCATTTTGTTGTTTTCAAATCATTTGCTACAGCTGCAGTCCTGATAAGTGGCTCAATTGTAACTATAATATTGGTCTTAAAAACTCACTGATGTCTCATGGAAAACTTTGAAAAACGTCCTATTTACAGGCAATTATGCTTAAATATCGTATGTTCTCCATTTCTGTCCTATCCTTTAAAAATTAATACCCAGATCATTAGCATGAGGACAGATTGTTCTTCCAAGCCCTACATTTCTTTGTCTTTGAGTGTTGGTTGCTATATTCCCTAGCCTGTCCTCATTTGGAGGCACCACTCCCTGTGAGGTCACACAGGTTTCCATGTCGTTTTTTTTTTAGAGTGCTACTGATCATTTATTTTTACTGGAGAGGGAAAGCCGTAGAATTTGGTGACATGCAAGGATAATTGGAAAGTATGGGGAGAAGGGCAGTGCCCTTGACATTAAAAATTGGCTTAAAGAAAGGAAAGAAAGCTGTCTTTAGAAACAGTTCTGAGATTTTAATCGACAATCATTCTTAAGGCATGCTGTCTTCTCCCTGCCTCCACAGAGTCAGAATCCAGGTTTGGGAAATTACCTAGAATAGACAATATTCATGTCACTGGTAAGGTCTTGGGCCCCAATATAGGATATTGGCCTGTTATCTTTATAAAGTCCTAGAGAGGGGGTTAAATGACTCTTGTATTTTCCTGGGTGTTTAATTTTTTTTTAGACCACACCTACTTAGAAGTATGAGTTTATTTAGCCATTCACTAGGAAAGTAGTAGAATTCCTTGTACTCTTAGAATAAGGTGGGCAGGAGCGAGTGGTAAGGGTGGTATCCGCCATGTGCATGTACAATGAGGATCCATTTTATGCCACACCTTCTTAATGTTTAATGGCACTTTAGCTTTTTATTTTATTTTATTTTATTTTTTGAGTCAGGATCTCACTCCGTCGCCCAGGTTGCTCACCACAGCCTTGACTTCTTAGGCTCAGGTGATCCTTCCACCTCAGCTTCCTGAGTAGCTGGGACTACAGGCATGTGCCACCATGCCTGGGTAATTTTTAAATTTTTTTTATAGAGATGAGGTCTCAATATGTTGCCCAGGCTGGGCTCAAGTCATCCTCCCACCTTGGCCTCCCAAAGCGCTGGGATTACAGATGTAAGCCACCGCACCTGGCCCACTTTTGCTTTTTGAAGAAGAATGCCAGATGTTTTTGTTGGAGAACTCTACGTTTGCCAACATAAAGCTCTTGCAACCAATTTTTTACAGTCTGTTAGAATGACAAGATGATGTAAAGTCACAGAGAGACAGGACAGGAGCAGACTCACAACTGTTCATTCAAAAGGAGATATGGAAGGGCTCTTTACTTTCATATAGCTTCATCCCTAACTTAGACATGAAGCTAAGGTGCCCTTTTGACCAGATCCTCTGACTGACCACGTGCCATCCTGTCTTGGAGTGTACCGTTTGTGGCATGCATCCAGCATCCAGAGCCCCAGGATGCTGGCGGCATGCCATCTAAAGAAAATGGAGCTCAGCAACCCATCAGCTGCTTTTGCCCAGCACATAAGGGGAGAGATGGTTGGCAGGATGAGCCATTTGGGCCTTCTTCTTGCTTACCATGTTTGGGGATGGGCCCTTGGCCTGATAGAGGAAGCTGCTGAGATGCTTAGAAGATGAAGTGTGGCATTTTTGTCTTCGTAAACAATTAGAAGACATGTGATCACCTCATTTGGTTGGTGTGGAAGTGGGGGTGGGAATCTCTCTTTTCAGAATGGAATAGTTGTTGCATTTTGTGTTCACCTATTGTGTAAGGACTTGGAAAAATGCCTTGGGGCAAAAAGTGTCCTACAAAGTGTTAACAACTATTCATAGTTATCTGACTCTACATAATGAGCAGGTTTCCGCAAAGTTATTTTGAAGTTAAATTGAACTTTTATGATTGTGGCGTATAATTGTAAGAACTTTCCATTTAAGTATTGTACATTATACGGGGTTACTGCCGTATGTATTTGTTTAATAATTTATTTATTTAATAATATTTATTGAACATCTGCCACATGCTAGAAACTGTACTAGGTGCTACCCACAAAATTGGGAACAAAGCAAACATCATCCTGGATTCACAGAGCTTTCTAGTTGGGGAGATACATGCAGAGAGAAGCCAGAAGTCATTAGAAGGCATGGAAAATGGGTGTTTAGGAAGGAGAGGACACAGTGGGAGTAAGTTGTAGGGTTGCCCAGTCGGGGTGGGGAGGGGAAGTGGGAAGTGATGACTGTGAATGGCTGTTGGTGCAGCTCAGGCTGGCAGTGCTCTGTTTAGCAGGAGTAGCTGGGACAGAGGCCTGGCGAGTGGGCTGTTTGAAGACTCAGAAGACTCTTGGTGTAAGTGGGGCATAGTATAGAAAACAAGGGAGGGGAGAGAGAGAGAGACAGAGAGACAGAGACAGAGAGACACACTAAACAACACAGACAATTTCAGTAAGCTACAGTGGAGCAGTCTCTGAGGAGGAGGTGTGGAGAGATGGGCCCTGGGCAGTGGCCAGGGGATGAGGTCCTCTTAATTGGGCAAACCTGGGTCACATGTTAGGGGTGGAGTTAGCCCCACACAGATTAAAGGAATTTAGGATACCATTACCAGAAGAAAGTGGAATAGATCCTAGACAGGAAAAATCAACAGCTGTCTAGTAGAGCCAACGTTATCACAAAACATTTTAAAAAATCACAACAGAAAGAATATTCTCAGATATCATTAGGAAAGAATTTTGTGTACTCTAAATTTGCTATAGTTTTTGTCCTTTGTAACAAACCTAATAATAAAATTCAACATTAATTCATCTATTTTTAATTGTATATGTTATTTATATTTAATATTTTTTTTTTTACTTTTTTATGTCTTTCTTTAACAACTTTATGGGATAAACATTTTGTATTTTTAGTGTTTGGTATTTAGTGTCAAACAGTGAGAAAGCTACAAATGTAGGGGAAGATGAAAGCCTAGAAGATAGATTTTCAGATAGGCATCTGAGCCTAGTAAATTCTGATGACTTCATGGTCAGGTTTTCCAGGACTAACTATTCAGTGTACATCTTGTCCTTGCTAATTCTTGTTTTAATATTTAACCCTTTGCACTTGGAGACATTTTGCAGATCACCTACCAGAAACTTGACTGCATTTTTTAATGAAATGGTGAAAAAAAAATCACTTCATATTAAGTAGTATAGTGCTGAAACCAATTACTTTATTGTAATGATATTTGGCTTATAATGGAATTTTGGATATTGAGGAACTTATTTATGACAGTAAATCAAAATTTTATATCATATTTTTCTAACCTGTGGTAATGTGTCAAACAGTCACCAACATGCATTGCAGGTTCATTGATACATGTTGTGCGATGGTAATTTGTTTGACATCTTTCACCTGGTCTTTTTCTATTTGAGCGGTCTGATTTTCTTCCTCCCACATTAACAAGGTGTAATTTTTTGTCCAGTCTGCTGTTTGGAGAAGATGTGGAAGGATGCACTCATGATTCCTGAAAACCACTTCTCAACTGATCAGTCATATCTCAGTATATATTCCATCTGTTTATTTGCTTTTTCATGCAGTTTGAATGGAAAACTTCAGGGAAACATACCTGTTTTAAAAACTTGCATTTGCACAAATTTGTCTTGTATTGTCCCAGCAATCTCTTTATGTCCCCTGAGAGGGGACATCCAAGTGGTCAGATTAGATTTGTGATGTCCCCTCAGAGGGGACATCTGAGTGCAAAAGGTTAATAGTTTCTCTGGGATTTTGTTTTGCACATCTCGTAGTTAATGGGTTAAACTCAGGGCTTCCTCATTGAGTGAGGTGAACAGCTGTGAGCAGATGCTGGGCTGCTGGGGCTTGGGCCTAAAGTGGTCAGTCTGTTAACTGAGCCTCTAGTCTGAGCATTTTCCTACCTGACTGCTATGTCCTATACGGATATTGGGACTTCAGTATGTGCCCCAACATGGGAAAGGAAGGGAAATGATGTCTTAATTTTTTAGATGGCGTTTATTAGATTTTATAAATAGGAGGATAAACGAGTTTCAAACCAATGCTTGTGTTTCATGGATACATTTGTTATATCATTACATATTAGCAAAAAGGGACTGGTTATGTATCAGAGCACAGCTTTCTAGTCGATTATGCTACAAGTGACTTGTAAAATAAAGACACCCGGAAATGTAAAACACTGCAATTTATCCATGAGTTTGTAGACGCATGATCTAATTAACTGTTTTCTTTCATTGCAAATCTTTTTCCTTGAATGTATTTTCTCTTTAATTGGACAAAAGATTTCCAGGCATCATATTTTTCCCCAGCTCATGACAGATTATCTTACCCACTGGCATAAGAGTGAAAGAACCACTCTGCCTCTTCTGAAAATGATGCCCATGAAAGCATGCTACAGCTAGTTTCCCTCCCTCTTCTCCAAAGTGGAAGAAGTAACTTGCAGTTTGGTTGGAAAATGTTAAAACCCCAACTAGCTGAACAGCGTAAGAACTCTTTCCAGTGGGCTCTTAATGGCTTTGAGACGAGCCTGTGGTGGTGTCTTAGAATAGCGATGTGTCTAATGTTAACCCCCACTATGAAAAAGTAGTCTGGTCGCGACAGTGTGCCGTCTATTCCCTGAGCTGCTCCGCAGTTGAGGAAATAGAATGATATTTTGGATATGGCAAACAAAGGGAAAATGAGCGGTCAGGATACTTACATGCACAAAACAGAACAGACATACCATCCCATGGCTCTCAGAAAGACAAGATGAATGCCTACATTTTACCTGTTTCACTTGGAATTATTATGTTTAAAAGGATCAAGGATGACTGAACTGTAGTTATTTCCTATACAGTTTAGACTGTTATCAGATCCATTCCTGGAAACTGAGGTACAGAAGAAAACAATTTCTTACCTATTATCTTTCTACCGAAATGTACTTGACACCAAATCCTTGAAGACCTCTTCCCACTTAAAAGAGGTTCTCTGTGAATTCTAATTTGATTATGAGTGCTCATTATGAAAACTCATTTGTTAATGTCCGATATTAACCGTTTTGCTGTGGGACATTTTGACTTTAACTATTTTGAAAGAAAGTAAAATAATTATACTCAAACATCCATATGTGACAAGCTACTCTTATAGCTAATTCATTCACTGAAATGTTACATGATTACTTAGTTTAAGCCAGGTTACATGAATAGTTAATGCTTGTACACAGCTGAATGTCATGGTTCAAGGCTTAAAGGAGCTTGAAGTCAGCTAGTCAGTAAACAGCAATTAAAGTTAAGGAAAATCGCTCTGTTGGATGTAGACCAGGTGCTGTGGGATCACAGACGACGCACTCTTGGCTCAGACATGGGGTGAGTGGGGGAGGCATCCTAGGTAAGATTCTTGGAGAAGTTAATGCTTGATTCTGTGGCGTGGATTCTGCCGATCCATGTAGGGAAGGAAGGCAGGTGTTCCAGAGGCAAGGAGTGTTATGAACAGTCCTGTGGAGATGTAGAACTTTATGGACAGAAGCAGGAGAGAAAGACAAGAATACCGAACTTTGACCATCTTAATTGCTAACGCCTATTTCCTGTCTTTTATTTCAGGTGGAGGAAGTACTCATGACCATTCAAGAATACTCAAGAACAGAGGTATACACAGTTATTATAGTGACAGAGAAGAAAGTTGGCTTTGGAGAAACTGTATTCTGAGAATGTTGTTTGCTTTTGGTTGAAAAAGAAAGGATACAACTACAGACAAAGCCTTTATATCAGCATTTATTATAGCGCTGCAAATAACAATGTAATTAGATGTACATCAGTCTTCTTGGTGAGGCGTGGAGCGTCTTGCCTTAGTAGACATGAGCGACCCAAGGCAGTCGCAAGAAGAGAAGCACAAGCTTGGTAGAACGTCTTCAAAGTTCAAGGATCCTCCCAGAATCATGCAGTCTGATGACTATTTTGCTAGAAAATTTAAAGCCATGAATGGCAACATGGGACCTGCGACTTCTTTAAATGCCTCCAATTCCAATGAGAGTGGTAGTGGCGGTCCGGCTAATGGTACCCCAGCTGTGCCCAAAATGGGCGTGAGAGCAAGGGTGTCTGAATGGCCTCCCAAAAAGGATTGCTCCAAAGAGCTGTCCTGCAAGGCGCTCTGGGAAAGCCGGTCTCAGGCCAGTTACGAGAGTGTCACCTCTATCATGCAGAATGGGCAGAATGACCAGGGCGAAGGTCAGCAAGAGGAACAGCTTGACCTGGATTTTGTGGAGGCGAAGTATACAATCGGAGACATCTTTGTCCATTCCCCTCAGAGAGGACTCCACCCCATCCGACAGAGAAGCAATAGTGATGTCACCATCAGTGACATTGATGCCGAAGATGTCTTAGACCAAAACGCAGTCAACCCCAACACCGGGGCTGCCCTGCACAGGGAGTACGGCAGCACTTCGTCCATCGACAGGCAGGGCTTATCTGGTGAGAACTTTTTTGCTATGCTTAGGGGGTACCGAGTAGAGAATTATGACCACAAAGCAGTGATCCCTTTTGGGTTCCCTGAGTTTTTTCCCTGTGACCCTGCAATCTCTCCCAGCCTTCATGCAGCAGCACAGATTTCTAGGGGGGAATTTGTCCGCATGTCAGGGTTAGACTACATGGACAGCGCCCTCCTGATGGGGAGAGACAGGGACAAGCCTTTCAAACGAAGGTTAAAATCCGAGTCTGTGGAAACATCCCTCTTCCGAAAGCTTCGAACTGTCAAGAGTGAGCACGAGACTTTCAAGTTCACCTCTGACTTGGAGGAGAGCCGTCTCGGGAGGGGCATCCGCCCTTGGAATTGTCAGCGATGTTTTGCACATTATGACGTCCAGAGCATCTTGTTTAATATCAACGAGGCCATGGCCACAAGGGCTAATGTGGGGAAGAGAAAAAACATAACCACTGGGGCTTCTGCCGCGTCCCAGACCCAGATGCCCACAGGCCAGACGGGTAGCTGTGAGTCCCCTTTGGGAAGCAAAGAGGACCTCAACTCCAAAGAGAACCTGGATGCTGATGAGGGTGATGGGAAGAGCAATGACCTTGTTCTCAGCTGCCCTTACTTTAGAAACGAGACTGGAGGTGAAGGGGACAGGCGGATTGCACTTTCCCGGGCCAGCTCATCCTCCTTTGGTTCGGGGGAAGGCTGCTCCTTTGAGTCCTCGCTCAGTTCTCACTGCACAAATGCAGGCGTGTCGGTCTTGGAAGTGCCCAGAGAAAACCAGCCCATTCACCGGGAGAAGGTGAAACGCTACATCATAGAACACATTGACCTTGGGGCCTACTATTACCGCAAATTCTTCTATGGGAAAGGTAAGGAAGCACGCACGTGTGTGTGGCTTGGGCCCAGCCACGGTGTCTTGCCTTGTGCTGGAGCACCTTCCTCCGTGTCCAGGGCCGTGGTCCACGGCCTTGACCTTATTCTCCATCACGGTCCCTCCGTAGCGGCCTCTTCTTCAGGATCCTCAACTCCCGGCCTTTGTGGATTGGTGATCCCCAGTATGGACATTCTCTCTCTCTGCCTCACTGTCTGTCTGTCTCTTTCTTTCTCTCTCTCTCTCCCTCTCTCTCTCTCTCTCTCTCTGTCTTTAATTATCTCAGGAACAGGAGAATCTGCTCTGTTTTAGAGACCTACAGGGAAACAGTTTCCACACATGTGTCAGTAACTCATACCCGGTGAAACACACGGGTGTTTCTCAGTGCCTTCTTATTGGGTGCAACTAGCTGCCTTTGCCCCTGTTTATCTCTTTTTTTTTTTTTTGAGTTGGAGTCTCACTCTGTCGCCCAGACTGGAGTGCAGTGGCCGCTCCCAGCCACTGCAGCCTCGACCTGCTGGGCTCCGGCGATCCTTCCGCCTCAGCCTTCCAAGGAGCTGGAACTACAGGCATGCGCTACCACGCCCAGCTAATATTTTTTTATTTTATTGTAGACATGAGGTCTCACCAGGCTGCCCAGGTGGGTCTCGAACCCATGGGCTCAGGCAATCCACTCACCTCGGCCTCCCAAAGCACGGGATTACAGGCTGAGCCACCAAGCCCACCCTTTCTCTTTTTTTTTAAGGTCTTGCTGTCACCCAGGCTAGAGTACAGTGGCACGATCATAGCTCACTGTAACTTTGGGTTCTTGGGCTCAAGTAATCCTCCTACTTCGGCCTCCTGAGTAGCTGGGAGTGCCACCAGGCCCAGGCCCAGCTAATTTTTTTTTTTTTTTAGAGACAGGGTCTCAGTATGTTGCCCAGGTTGGTCTCGAACCTCTGTCCTCAAACCTTAGCCTCCCAAATTTCTGGGATTACAGGTGTGAGCCACCATGCCTGGTCTTGCTCCTTTTTATAGTAACACTTTCTTTTCAGAGCTGTATTTTTCTGTCTTCAGTTTCATCTGCTACCTCCCCTTCCGCTCCCTCTAACAGCCTCCTGGATCCCCTGTGGAGGCCGAGGTGGGCCCACCTGACTCCTCTTTGTGATCCTCTTTGTGACCCTCAGCGAATAAACTAGTCCGCTCTCGTGCAGATAACTGGGAGTTGATTTACTCTTAGTTTCTTCAGTATTGTTTTCTGTCTGTAGAATATTTACATGTCATTTTTGACTCTTTTTTTTAAGTAGGTCCAGGGGAGACTTTGACCTTAGGAGATCATTCCGTTCACTTAAGTCACTTGTAACATTATAACCACTGTGAAGCCTTTCTATTACTTTTTCCCCACAGACTATAGGCTTAAAATACTTTATTTGCCAGATAAGTTGTGATCATTAAATTAATAATTCTTTCCCTCCCTGTTTTTGTATCAATCCAGATTTAACCAGTCTTCCATAGTCATGTTATGACAACATATAAATCAGCAAAACGATTCTGATACAGTGAAGTCAAATAAGCAGACCTTAGCACCACAACTGGTCACTTAGTGTGAGTTGCCTCCCTGTCCTCATAGTGATGACATAATGGGGCTGAAATAGTTTTGCCACCAAATCTTGGCTCCCGGTTGTGTCTCCTTTCCCCGTGTCCCTTCTCAATTCTGTCTGCAGATGTACATCAATACCACCACTGTGAGCGATTCCTTCTAGTCAGTACCATCAGAGGATCTTGGGCCTGCTTTTTAGTCTGTGCTGCGAAAATAACTCATGATCCTTGAAACTATGTTCATACAGGGGCAGCATATTATAGAATCCTGCTCAAGGATGATCTCTAGATAGAAGTTATTTTTGGATAGGGAGACCTTGGAGAAATAGGCTTCCTAATTAAGGATTAAGGTTGTTTTTATTGATTAAGCCATGGCTGTCAATGCTAGCAATAAAATAAAGTCTCTTAGTTTTATTGTGCCCTAAATCCTCAAGTAATTAGTCCTTCTGGCTAGCTGAATTTTGTAAATAGTTTGTGACTCATCCTTTAAAATATCAGAACGTAAAAATTAACTATATGTTCATATTTTTGCCAAGACTTAGTGCCAGCATCTTATTCAAACTCTATTGCACATCTTAAGTGTATATGGAGTGGAAAGCTGATGTTTTCTGCCCCCAAGGTCACCATCGTTTGATTTATTATGTCCCCAGGTTCTGTTCTGCAAGACAATTTCAGGTTGCTAGATTCTGTTAGTTTTCTTGACTGCTTCTTGTAGTTTTTCTCTTGAATGTTTATCTGTCACTTCTTGATAGTTCTAAGGACTCCTCTGCAAGCAATGTATTTCCTCTACCTTTTTTTGTTTGCTACTTATGATTTTTGAGGCCATTGGAAAGAACATAATCAGACCTCGTAGGTTTGAGTGTGAAATAAAAAATAAATAAGCTCCAAAAAAATAATCTGAGTGTAGATGCCCTGTGAGTGAATCGTGGGTGGATGTAGACATATTGTTTGGAGGTGCAGGGTGTTGGGCTCACCGATCCTGAACTTTGTTGTGGATCTGTGAACTAGCCAGAAACCTGACTTCTAGACTAAGGTCATGCATTGCTTAATGCCAGGACGATCTAAAAAATGTGTCATTAGGCAGTTTTATCATTGTGTGGATGTTAGAGTGTACTCACACGAACCTAGATGGTATATTTATTTTTCACATGGAAAACCAAATGTCCCAGCACCGTTATGGAATATCAGTCATCTCCCCTGTGTTCAGTTGCAATGCCAGTGTCAAGTGCCATGTATCCAATTTCTATATATGCACCATTATGATCTTATGGGACCACCGTCGTATATAGTCCTTCATTGACCAAAACATTGTTATGCTGACATACTGCTGTGCTCTGCAAAGCCCGCAAAATGAGGGAGTGGGGTAGGCCAGCAATCCTGAGGTTGCTTTGTCTTCAGTGTTTGGTGACTCTGTGCTGTGAAAGGTGCTTTTGTGCCAGCAGATGGGCTCAGGGGCCAAGGAAGGAGCGGCCCCCAGTGTAGCTGTGATCCATGCCCTGCTTCCACCTATATTTAGCTCTTTCCCTGTGGCCAGTGTGACTTGAAAGTAAAATTGGCTACAGTAGAATCAGCTGGTGCTCCTGCTGGTCTCATCCTAGAGCCATTAAGGACCAGGGCCGAGGCAACAGCCCAGATTTCTGAGTGGAAGGTGCAGTGAGACAGAGACCTACCCAGGTGTGAGGGGGGATTCCGGCAGCAGCCCCTGCCCGGCTTCCACCACTGGACATGGCTGTGCAGAGCCCTGTTGTTTGCAGACGTCACAAGTGAGGGGAACATCGTTGTTTACTAACAGAGGCCTTGGACAGACTGGCACAGATACAGTGTTTTTGCAGCTAGCTTATGTCTTTCCCCTTTCCTCTTTTACTTTCTCTCAGAGTTCTTCCTTTGAAAACTGACTTTCAGGGATCTTTTAATACTTCCAGAGCACTTTATATTTTGCCCCGTGCTTCAGGGTTCCGTGTGAAACGTCGTTTTCAAAAGCACTAGCTGGCTCCCTGTCACTGGCACATGTTTAGAGCAGCAACCTCCAACCTTTTTGGCATCAGGGACTGGTTTAGTGGAAGACGATTTTTCCACAGATGGGGTTGCGGGGGTGGGGTGACCATCAGTCATTAGATCCTTGTAAGGAGCACAAAAACTAGACCCCTCGCATGTGCAATTCATAATAGAGTTCGCGCTCCTGGGAGAATCTAATACCCCCTTCATAATAGAGTTCGCACGCCTGGGAGAATCTAATACCTCCACTGGTCTGACAGAAGGCAGAGCTCCACTCACCCACCACTCACCTTCTGCTGTGTGGCCTGGTTCCTAACAGGCCATGAACTGGTACCAGTTTGTGGCCCAGAGACTGGGACCCCCGGTTCAAGGACAGAACATTAATAAAGCGCTTTACTCTCCTTGGGTAGACAGAGTGAGATGACTGCTCTTGATGCCAAGGTGTGTTCCAGTGGCATGCCGTCACTGAATAACTTTCTAGAAGGCTTTCTGCAGGGGAGGGGCTTGCCACAGTAAACAGCCTCACTTGCCCAGGCAAATCCATCTGTAACAGTGAAACAGCTTTTTTAAAAAAACATTGAGGATGCACAAGCATAGCAAGTGCTCGAGCACCTTTCTTCCTTCCGCCAGCAGTGCCCAGGAAGCAACGCCGGTGCTGTTTGCCGCACTGCTGTTTCTCTGATGGAATGTCATGAAAGTGCCGTTTCCCTTTTCTCGGAGCTTTACATTTGTGAAACAGACCAGGACGAAGGACTCCTTAGAGAGGGACGCTCGTACTTGACCACGATTGGTCACGTGAGCCTCAGCCAGCCCAGCGTTGATTGAGGCAGTGCTGTGGGCTTCACCTTCCTCTGGACCTGCTCGGCACTGGGCACGGCCACCCAGCAGCGGGGCTGTCGTACGAGTCTAGCCAGAGCAACACTGCAGGATGAGCAGTGCTTTGTGCTGATGCTGCAGGGTCCCGCTTGGTGACAAAATCTTTAGCTTTTAGGAAATTGTGCACCTTGCAGATTACTCGGGAGTCCTACAATTGTCTTGGGCTGCACTTCCTGTCACGCGGACCAGCATCATGCTAGGAGGCACAGTGAGTAATTTCAGGTAAAGAGAGGTTAAACCAGAGGGAAGGATGAAGTGGGCCTCCTTAGTGATTCAGGAGTGAGGTGAAAAGTGACAAAATAATGGAGCCTTTGGAACATTGTTTTACAAGAGCTGTTTCACTGGTACAATAGTGTGTGTTCCTCTGAATGCAGGGGGAAAATACTCGGTAAGACTGCAAGCGTATACCTTTTGTTTCTTTTAGAATTTTTAGGTGGCATCTAAATGTCATATGATTATAGGAAAATGTAAAGAAGCAAAAAATAAAGTCTCCTGAAATCCATCAGAGGTAGCTACCATTAACGATTTCATTTTTATCCTTGGAGGCTTTTTCTGATGCAAGTAAATTTATGTAAATGGGTGACTCTAGCTATTACTGTGGAACTTGCTTCTGATGATCATCCTTCCATGTCATTATGTGTAGGACTGCGTCTGCATTTTAAGAGCCATTATCAATTATCATTATCTGCCATGGGTGCAGGGGGTGGGGAGACACCAGGTATTTGCCAACCATGATCTAGGAAATGAGTTAATGACCACGTGTGCTCTGCTTGAGAGAAAAACCCATCAGCTTGATAGAAGCCCAGTGATAGGGGAACGTATATCTCCTACCCTCTTTTAGCTACTACACGTCGACAGAAAACTCATCAAGGACATTAAATGGTTGTTCCTTTTAATGGAGAAATCTTAAAAGTAATTTATCATTATGAAAGTTTAAGTCCACGTCTCTCCCCCTTCCGACTTGAACGTAAGCGGTGCCTAGTGACTCACTTCCACAAGACCGTGTATGGAAGGAGGCAGGTAACGTTGCAGTGGAGAAGTCTGGCAAACGCTGCCTCAGCCAGGTGACCAGGGCAGCATCAACACTGGCAAGTGAGTCCTGTGGGTGGCTTGTACCCTGGGTATGAATGGCGCTTCTTTCATTTTCCTCCCCAAACCCATAACCCCAGTCCGATTAGGAAAAAAATACTAAACAAATCCCAAAAGAGGGGCATTCTGCAAAATTCCTACCAGTACTCAAAACTGTCCAGAGTATCACAAGCAAGGAAAGTCAGAGAAAATAGACCAGAGGAGCCTAAGAAGACATTGCAACTCAGTGTCTGTGGTATCGTGGAATTAAGGAAAGATGTTAGATTAAAAACTAAGGACATTTGAATAAAATATGGACTTTAGTTAATAGTATATCAATATTGGTTCATTAATTATAACAAATGTACCAAAATAATGTAAGATGTTAACAGCTGGGAAACCGAGTGAAGGGTATAAGGGGACTCTTTACTATCTTTGCAACTTTTCTGTAAATCTAAAACAAGTTTAAAATAAAAAGTTAAAATTTGTATAAAATGCAAGTTATAAATGCTCATGATATATTTGGAAATTATTTCTTTATAACGAGAAAGAAGAATTTATAAACAGTTCTTAAAAATAACAGACTCACAGGTAAGTTTATGTCACTTTATCAAACTACTATAGGATTCCCATAAACAGCCAGCTTCGCTATTTCTAATAGCTACTCTCTTACCCAGCTTTCTGTAAACTTACCCTTTTTTCCAATGCTAACCTTAGTCATTAGTAGTATTTTAACTGAAGGACAATATCCTGTATGTAAATCCTTCTAAATGAACTTGATAAACAGAAAAGATTCTTCTAGAATTTGTATAATAGCCCTCTTACCTTTCTTGATACCAGCTTACCATTTTGTGGGCCTGGGGAATTATCTTTTTGTCATTAGGCAAATGTGTGCGTTCATTTTCATTATAGTTGGAGGTCAACTCTTGGTTAACAGAGGTCTGTGAATTGTGGGCTAGGTGGCATCACTTAAGGTGGGGTGCACACCTGGGTTCACATCCCAACTCCATTTGGCGGAAGTCCTTGAACTAGCTGAGCCTTACTCGTTTGTGAATGGGATAATAATACAAATCCCTCACTTGTAAAGGGCTTAGAGCTGTGCCTGTCAATAGCATGCCCCCTGGGCCTTCGGGGCCTCTTAAATAAATGTGTAAGAATTTCTCTCTCAAAAGAAATGATTGTCTGCAAGACTGGTATAACCTTTAAAGGGTGGTACTTTATTGCAGTGGTTACAAGATGCAGAGAGAAAGATGTAGAACCATATGGTGAGGTGGCCTGGGGAAAGGTGTCGGCTGAAGTCTGCCACCCCATTCCAAACACATTCACTTAAGTGTCACTAATGTAACGGTTGTAGGCGGGAGTATACCTTTTACATCTCAAATGAGCCTCAGGGCTGAGTGATGCATGGCTGCATTTGCTGTGAATTTCATGCCTGGTGGCTTTCTTTTTTCTTCTGATTTTGTAGTCATTGATGAAAATTAATAGGGAATTGGACACCATTAAATTCATACGGGTGAACAGAGTGCTGTCTAACAAGAGTACTGTTCTAAGCTACAAATTCCTCCCTCAGAGGACATATCGACACAGTTCCTAACCTCTCTCCCCGCACAGTACTGCCCTCCCAAACAGAGGTCCCATTGAGTCCCAGGGGGCTCTTAGTAGGGAGGCATTGCCTGGCTGCACTGGAGACTCAGCACCATGGGTTATGGTCGCGTCAGCCCCGCATGGCTGGACGTGGAAAACGCTTGGCCTTTCTCTGTGGTAGGGGTGCTATGGTAGCCACTCGAAGGACTGCGTGCTGTATCACCCATGTTGACCCTTGGGCCCTAGGGCTGTCAGTCAGT
Organism: Tarsius wallacei; assembly: GCA_963574415.1. Taxonomy (NCBI): domain Eukaryota; kingdom Metazoa; phylum Chordata; class Mammalia; order Primates; family Tarsiidae; genus Tarsius; species Tarsius wallacei. Next base: position 27,776 of record CAUYQG010048367.1, read on the forward strand.
TATGAGGAAGAAGACCTAATGCTCTATTATTTCCTTGGTAAGAGGAATGAAAACTTGAATATTTCTCGACAGTTTGATTCACGTGGCAGTTAACTGGGAATACTTGCCATTTTGCTACTGGTACAGTAAGTTGGAAATAAAGGTTTTTGGGACATAAGGGCTAGAGAACCTAGAAACTTGATCAGTCCTGTCTTAGCATTTGTCCTGATCCAAAGTGTCTCTCACTGTTTGTCCTACTAAAATGAAGTAAAGACTGGTCAGCTAGCCCCTTGCCAATGGCTACCTCCTCTCTCCCTTACTATGGCAAGGCCTTTCATACTTTCCCGGTGTTTTCTTCCTCATTTGAGCAGATAATACTAAAAATCACAGATTATTTAAGGAAGCCTTGTGATAGCTGCCTCTCTTCTTCAGTGTTTACCTTTACCATTTTGTTCTGGGTTTCCTTCATTGCAGTTGGAGGTCAGCTCTTGGGAAACAGAGGTCTGAGGTGGCAGGCAAGGTAGCATGACTTACGTGAAACACACACCTGGGTTCACATCCCAGCTCTATGCTGCAAAGGTTGTAAATGGTAAGAATTATCTTTAAGTTGTATCTGTATTGGTGATTCTTATCGTTTAAACCTTTGCTTGAATTTTATCACCTCCAGTTGTTTTTCATGAGAGCTCTAGAGACTAGAGACGACTGCCTGGGTTTGCATCCTAACTGTCACACCAGAATATGACCTTGAGCAAGTCACTTAACTGCTCAGCTTCAGTATTATCTGTAAAATGAGGCTCAACCTGTAATCCCAGCACTTTGAGAGGCCAAGGCGAGTGGATTGCCTGAGCCCGCAGGTTCGAGACCCGCCTGGGCAACTCTCCGAGACCTCGTCTCTACAATAAATCAAAAATTAGCCGGGTGTGGTAGTGCGTGCCTGTAGTTCCAGCTACTTGGAAGGCTGAGGCGGAAGGATCGCCGGAGCCCAGCAGGTCGAGGCTGCAGCGGCTGGGCCGGTAACGGCCACTGCACTCCAGTCTGGGCTACAGAGTGAGACTCCAACTCAAAAAAAAAAAAAATGAGGATAGTAGTTGCCTCCTTATAGGTAGAAAGGATGAAGTGAGTTAGTTTATGTAAAAATGTTTAATATTATTATCTTCACTGTAATGCCTCAGGTTTTTCAAGCTTAGCTAATATTTTGGTTAAATTTGGCTCAAAGGAGCAAAAATTTACAGGGAAACAAATCCCTCATGTCATTTAATTCATGAATCATTAACAAGGTATTTGAAGTATCTTGAAGATTATTGAATGACTCTTCATGTTGATATCTACAAAAGTAGGTGCCGTTATTTATTCATTCACTTATTGCCTCATTTTAAGCTTTTCTTTATGACACCTAAACTTTTAGGGAACAGGGCAGGTTATTTGGAAGGTAGATGCATAAATGTCTGGAGGGAAAGGTGAAAGAAGATACATATCCTAGGTAGGAGTTTAGAGAGCTGCCAACTGCAGCCAGGGATTTAGCCCAGATCACAGAGAGCAGGCAGTTAAATCATCAACTAGCTGTGGAAGGGACACAGAACTTTTTTATTTTTATTTTTCTTTAGTTGGAGTAATCACTCTGTTGCCCAGATTGGAGTGCAGTGGCATGCTCCTGGACACCGCAGCCTCGACCTGCTGGGCTCCAGCCATCCTTCTGCCTCAGCCTTCCAAGTAGCCAGAACTATAGGCGTGCGCTACCATGCCCGGCTAGGGGGCGCAGAACTTTTAAATTACTTATTATGGCAAGACAGCAAGCAAGCTTCTGTTGTGCATATTGACGCAGTAAAGGATAGAGGACACAGGTGCACAGTGGCTTGTGGCCTCAGTGTATTTATACATGGTATGGTGACCGATAAGTCCTGTAAGGCAAAGCTGTGAGTGATTGATTCTTTTACATACCTGACCTCAGGAGGCCATGTGGAGTCGTGGTTCTTACCTGCTCAACTCATTGGGGAGTTACCAAATAAATCTCCCTTCCAAGATATCACAGCATCTAGAAACTGCCTTTGGGCTAGAGTCTGCTGTAACCCCCAACCCCCATGTTCTTCCTCTTCTGAATTTGGTTTATTTTTTTTTCAGCCTGAACGGCCACAATGTACCACCGAGATGTACTGCATCTCATTTCCATTTCCTACCCTGCAATCTTGTTAACCGATTTTTTTTATCCTGTCCTGTTGGATTTGCATGATATGTGGATTTTCATTCAGCTTCTCAACAGTCTTTCATAGCTTCCATTCTGCCAAGGAATGATTTCATTTGATTCACCCTTGAAGCAATTTTATGGAAATCGTCTGCTTGGAATAAGGACGGCTTGGAGTGGGTGAGGGTCTGAATGCATACACCGCTGCGGAAGGCGTGCTCATTACTCTCTGCCCAAGAGAGAAAGGGCCTCTTGCGATGGAGATTAACAAGGGGCTTTTTCCTGAAAGGGGGGTGCAGACTATCATTTGAAAGAGTTCACTCCTTTGCCTCCTGGAAGCTACAGGAGGAGGCACGGGTTCTGTGCGTGTCTTCATGGCATGTAGTGATGCCCTTGATGAAAGCTAGACAGCTTGTTACATGATTCAGTAGACGATTTTGATTTCTTTAGAATACACGCAACCACCTGTATTCCTCGGTGAAACCAAGAGTTGGTGAAGTCCCTTAGAAGACAGCTAGGGAGACGTAAAAGCTGTGCGATGCCTGTAAAGAGCGGGAACTTTATCTCTCCACTAGCATTCAAAAAAATGTGTGCTTGCTTAAGAGAAAATGAACAACTGAAAATGGGTGAGGGGCATGGGTTGGAGAGGTAGTCGTGAAGGGAAAACTTTTTTAAACTCGTTTTCTTGCCATCTTAGCCAAAAAGGGTAATACACAAAATTTGGGTTCGCAAACATTTTCTTAAAGTATCATTTCTGATATAAATGTTTCAGTGAAGTCCCATGTGTGTCACTGCTTGCTTAAAAAGACTATACCATGAATATAATCGTGAGGCATTGTCTGGACACCAACTGTTTCCCCCCATACCAGGCTTCTTCCTGTGGCCACTGGCCCAAGGCTGGTCTCTGAAGGGTATGCAAATTCCCAGTAATGAGTCATGGGGTGCGGGTGATCAGACACAACTGAAAACAGTGTAATGTCATGCTTGATCAATGTAATTGTACACGCTGTATAGGATTTTGAACGATTAACTTGATTGCTTTGGTTGTAAAATTTCTTGCTCTACTGCCCCGAGATGCAGATTCTTCACTCACCTGTTGCCATTGGTACCTTCCATAAGTTTTAGTAAACCAAAGTCTTTTCCTGATGGACCTCCAGGTGACTTCTTTGGAATAGGTAAACATCACCCACAAGCCCTCTCAGACTTCAAGTGACCGTGTTAAAACAATTTAACCTCTCTAGGCAATTATAGTGGGAGTGACCTTCAGGCTGACTCTTAAATTGTGTAGGACTGTTGGACTTCAAATCAAAATGATATGTAATGCTGTTTATTTTATGTGCACTCCTTTTTTGTTTTGATTTAGGGTTTTTTTTGCCATTAATATGCCTACTTTCAACTATAACGCTCCTCCCAAGTCAGTGGTGAGGAGTGGGGAGAGGCCGTCAAGAAGCAGTCAGGGCCAGGCTCAGTGGCTCAGCCTGTAATCCCGTGCCTTGGGAGGCCAAGGTGAGTGGATTGCCTGAGCCCACAGGTTCGAGACCCGCCTGGGCAACTTGGCGAGACCTCACCTCTACAATAAATCAAAAAAAAATTAGCCGGGCATGGTAGCGCGCACCTGTAGTTCCAGCTCCAGCTACTTGGAAGGCTGAGGTGGAAGGCTCGCTGGAGCCCAGCAGGTCGAGGCTGCGGTGGCCGGGAGCGGCCACTGCACTCCAGTCTGGGCAACTGAGTGAGACTCCAACTCAAAAAAAAAAAGAAGCAGTCAGTCCATGTCAGAGCCAGGCACCATTGGAGAAGGGAAAACGGATTGGAAAAGAGTGAAAACAGGACTGTTTACAGGCTTTTAAAAGACCAGATTCCCTCTCCTGCCCTTGTAGCCAGTTTGTTACTTATCCCCCACTCAGGTGGAAAACTGAAGATTTATTCTGGAGAAAACTGAACAACAAGCCTGGCAAAGGGCAAGACTAGGACACTTAAGTAAACGTGGGGATTTAATAATATTAACGGAGTGAGGTGCCTAGCTCTGTTCTCTTATTTGAGTTAAATACCTGTGGACAGGAGACTTGGAAGAGCCTTCCCTGGGACACTCAGTGGCTCAGGAGAAAGACTCACCTGAGACCTGCCTAGGCAGTCTCATACAGGCATACCTTGATACCATGGGTTCAGTTCCAGACTACCGCAGTGAGGTAATATTGTAATAAAGCAAGTCGCATTGTTTTGGTTTCCCAGTACATAAAAAGCATGTTTACACTGTATTGTAGTCTGTTAAGTATACAATAGCATTATGTCTAAAAAAATATACAGATCTTAATTTTAAAAGACTGTTGCTACAGAATGCTAACATCTGAGCCTGCAGTGAGTCACAGTCTTTTTGCTGGTGGAAGGTCTTGTCTCCATGTTGATAACTGATCAGGGTGGTGGCTGCTGAAGGCTGGGGTGGCTGTGGAAATTTCTTCTTATTTCACAACATTGATGTTTGCTGCATCGATTAACTCTTCCTTTCAGGGCAGGTTTCTCTGTAGTATGTGATACTGTTTGATGACGTTTAACCCACAACAGAATGTTTTTCAGAATTGGAGTCAGCCCTCTCAAACTCTGCCATTGCTTTGTCAGCCAGGTTTATATGATAGTCTAAAACTTTTATTATCATTTCAACAGTGTTCACAACGGCTTCACCAGGAGTCGATTCCATCTCAAGAAACCACTCTCGCTGCTCATCTGTAGGCAACAGCGCCTCGTTTGTTCAAGTTTGATCATGGGACGGCAGCAATTCAGTCACACCTTCAGGCTCCACTTCTGATTCTCTTGCTCTGTCTGCCACATCTGCCGTGACTCCCTCCACTAAAGTCTTGAACCCTTCCTTCAAAGTCATCCATGAGGGTTAGAGTCAGCTTCCTCCAAACTCCTCTTAATGTTGATATTTTGACCTCCTCCTATGAATCACACAGTTCTTAATGGCATCTGGAATGATGAGTCCTTTCCAGAAGGTTTTCAGTTTACCCACGTCTATAAGAGAAATCACTATCTATGGCAGCTGTAGCCTTGCAAAATGTATTTCTTAAATAAGACTCAAACGTCAAAATTACTCCTTGATCCATAGGCTACAGAATGGATGTTGTGTTAACAGGCATGAAAACAATAATTTCCTAATTCAACTTTATCAGAGCTGTTGAGTGACCAGGTATATTGTCAATAAGTAATATTTTGAAAGGAATCTTTTTTCTGAGTAGTAGTTCTCAATATCGGGCTTTTAATTCACCTTGCTGTAAATAGATGTGCTGTCCTCCAGACCTTGTTGATCCACTGGTAGAGCACAGGCAGAGTAGATTTAGCATCAATCTTTTTTTTTTTTTTTTTTTTGAGTTGGATTCTCACTCTGTCGCCCAGACCGGGAGCGGCCACCGCAGCCTCGACCTGCTGGGCTCTGGTGATCCTTCCACCTCAGCCTTTCAAGTAGTTGGTACTACAGGCGTGCGCTACCACGCCCGGCTAATTTTTTGATTTTTATTGTAGAGATGTGGTCTCGCCAAGTTGCCCAGGCGGGTCTTGAACCCGCGGGCTCAGGCAATCCACTCACCTCAGCCTCCCAAAGCACGGGATTACAGGCTGAGCCACCAAGCCCGGCTTGGCATCATTCTTAAAGACCCTAGGATTTTTGGAATGGTCAATAAATTTTGACTCAACTTAGAGTCACCTATATTAACCACTAACAAGAGAGTTTCAGTTTGTCCTTTGAAGCCAGGCGTTGACTTCTCTCTGGCTATGAAAGTCCTAGATGGCATCTTTTCCCAGTAGAAGACTGTTTAATCTGCACTGAAAATCTGTTGTTTATTGTAGCTGTCTTCATCAATTGTCTTAGCTAAATCCGGATAACTTACTGTGACTTCTCCATCAGCACTGGGTGCTTCATCATAACTTTGATGTTCTGGAGATGACTTTTTTCATTAGACTTCATAACCCAACTTCTGCTACCTTCATACTTTTCTCCTGCTACCTTCATTCTTTCCTCGCCTTCTCTCAGTCTTTGTACAATTGACGAGAGTTAGGAACTTGCTTTGGATTAGGCTTTGGCTTGAGAAAGTGTTGTGACTGGCTTTATCTTTTGTCCAGACCATGTGAACCTTCTCCACATCGGCAAAAAAAGCTGTTTCACTTTCATAATAATTTGTGTGTTCACTGGAGTAGCACACTTAATTTCCTGCGAGAACTTTTCCTCTGCATTTACAGCTTGGCTGTCGGGCACAAGCGGCCTAGCTTTCAGTCGGTCTCAGCTTTCAACATGCCTTCCTCGCTAAGCTCAGTCATTTCTAGCTTTTCATTTAATGTGAGAGACATGTGGTTCTTCCTTTCACTTGGATACTTAGAGACCATTTTAGGGTTATTCATTGGCTTAATTTTGATCTTGTGCTTCAGGGAAGAGGGAAGCCCAAAGAGAGAGAGAGAGAGAAATGGGGAAAGGCTGGTGGAGGGAGAAGTCAGAACGTCAACGTTAATTTAAGTTTGCCATCTTATCTGGGCATGGTTTGTGGCATCCCAAAACAGTTACAATAGTAACACCGAAGATCACTGGTCACAGATTTTTAACAGATAATGTGAGAGTTACCAAAATGTGACAGAGAAACACAAAGTGAGCATGTGCTTTAGAAAAAAAATTGGCACTGATAGACTTAGTGGATACATGGTTGCCACAAACCTTCAATTTGTAAAAAACACAGTATTTGCGAAGCACACAAAATGACAAAGCACAGTAAAAATGAGGTATGCCTGTGCAAAGTAGACTCTAAGGTAGCTATTACAGATCAGGAGACACTTTACAGTGCTTGAAGGGTCAGCTCTTTAAATCTGTAGTTAAAGAAAATGTAATGTCTTAGTTGTCTAATCCTAAAAGCTTACAACTTAGTTGTCTAATCCTAAAAGCTTACAACTAGAAATGTTGAAAAAATATGCCATCTATGTTATAAAACATCAAGAACCTAGGACTAAATCTGAAGAAAGACCAGTGTCTACTCCAGAAAGCTACAACACATTTCCAAGAGCAATTAAAATCCAAAATAAATGGAGGGGACGTATTATGGTCATAGGTTAAAATACTTGATATGCAAAATAGCTCAAATAATTGTTTTGTGGGAACAGAAGTAAGAGTAAAATGGCCAGGGAGGTGGCTCAGGACTGTAATCCCAGCACTTTGGGAGACTGAAGCAGGAGGATTGCTTGAGCCCAGGAGTTCGAGACCAGCCTGGGCAACATAGCAAAACCTTGTCTCTGCAGAAAATCAATAAGCTGGGTGTGGTGGTACTCAACTGTATTCCGAGCTACTTGAGAGGATAAGGTGGGAGGGTCATCTGAGCCCGGAGGTCGAGGCTGCGGTGAGCCTTGAGGTTTCCATTGCAGTCCATCCTGGGTGACAAAGTAAGACCCCGATTCAAATAGAAAAGAGTAAAGAAGAATGGAAACAAGAGATTACTATATTTTTTAAGCCAGGAAGAACATTTTGGCTTTTAAAAACTACATACATACATTTCTGTGTTAAAGTAGAGTGAATGGGCTTTGTGACACTCGCTTTGACTGCAAAAGCAGCACTTTTCCTCTGGATTCATGGTTCTGTAGTGGATATTTTTGGTGCTTTTATTATATTCACGCTTTTATCACAGAATCTAGAAGGGGTAATTTTTGTCTATTTTCTGTATTATTATCCCCCACAGCACCAAAACATTTTGAAGCAGGCTGTGTTTTGTATCCTCAGTATTTATCAGTTTCTGACACACAGTGGAGTCATCCTCTGTTCAGTATTTGAGTAAATGAATGGAAATGTATGTATGGTAAGTTCAATAATGGCCTCCGAAGGTAGTTAGGTCCTAATCCCTGGAACCCGCAGATGTTGCCTTATATGCCAAAAGAGACTGCAGATGAGGCTAAGGGTCTTGAGATGGGGAGATTAGCCTGGATGATCCCAGTGAGACCTGGCTGGGATCTAAATGCAATCACAGGTGTCCTTATAAGAGAGAGAGAGAGAGAAGGAAATTTGACTACAGAAGAGGAAGGCAAGGTGACCACTGAAACAAGATGCTAGGTTGCTGGCTTTGAAGATGGAGGCAGGGCCATGAGCCAAGAAATGCAAGGAAAGCAGATCTAGAAGCTGGAAAAGACAAAGACACAGATTGTCCCCTAGGGCAGCCTAAGGGAGTGGGGTCCCTCTGGAGCCTTGATGCCTGCCCATTGAAACTGACTTTGGACTTCTGGCCTCCAAAGCTGTGTGACAGCAAGTGGGGTTGATTTATGCCAGCAAGTTTATGGCAGTTTGTTGCAGCAGTCATAGTACACTAATAGACCATGTGAGCTATAATAGATACACAAGTTCTTGGTTTTGTGAATATTTCAGGAAACTGTATTGCCTCTCTCTCTGAGGAAAACGCCTGCTGCCTTTCTGGGCCCCAAGACCTTTCATGCTAACTGACGACTTCCCAGCAGGGAGTGAGCTGTCTCCTTGGTTTTTTTAAGTTTTGATGTGCTTGGTTGAGGTCAGACATAGCCATTACTTTTGGGTAATATCAAGGGAGTATATTTTAGTTCAGTAATTCAAGAACAATTTATTAAGCATGTGTGATTTATGAAGCACTATAATACTACGTCTTAGGATGTAGAAGTTGAAGGGTTCAGCCTTTTCCGGAGGTGAGAAGCATGTTTCCAGTGGAGGTGGTGTTTGGACTGAGTCTTAACAACGAGTAAGAATAGTGAATGAAGAAAAGTGGGAAACACTCCAGGCTGAGGGAGCAGACGAAAGAACAAGGCTAGAGTCACGAACAGCACAGAGTGTGCTTCTCTAGACCATTATGAGTTAGGGTGTTTATGAGAGAGGAGCCTGGAGAAAGTTTGATACCACTAAGGAATTTGAAGGAGAACATGAGTGAGTGGAAGGAAGGATAGAAAGAAGAGAGGCTTTTAGATAAGTACGAAGACTGAGACAGAGCCCAAGAGGACCGACAAGGGCTAGGGATGGTCTTGGGAAACACGCGTGTTGTGAGGCGAGGCCAAAGGAGGAACCACACTGGAGACCCGGAAGTAAAGGCCTGGGCTGTAGCTCACTCTGAAACGAGATGTCACAGAAGGGAAGGAGTAACGGGCCCCAACAAGTGAGTGGCTGCCAGTATCAAACATCCAGATGGGTCTGGCCGTAAAAGGCCTGGAAGATAGTTGCATTTGGCAACAAGATGTCATGATGTTCTTGAGCAGAACAGCAGTATGACAGGGAATTTGTCCTCGGTTGAGGATTAAGTAGTAGTTGAGAAGACAGTAATGAGGGAGAGTGCTGACCAGGAGCAGACATCCTCACTGACAGGCCATGGGGGACATGAAATGGTCATGACTTGCGTCTATTCGGAAGGCCCTATCCCAGCTCATCCTCGCATTGACGCTCCCACCCTCCACCCTCAGTTTTTACATATGAAGGTCTAATTTATATATGGTCAGATTCACCCGTTTTGGCGTGCAGTTCTGAAGGTTTTGGCAAATGTGGTGTGTAGCCACTACCACAATCAAGAAATAGTTTCATCACGCCGAACATTTCTCCACATTCCCCTGCAGCCAACCCCTTCTCCGGCCTCATGGCAGTCACAAGTCTGTTTTCTGTCCCTGCAGACCTGCTGAGTGTGAAAGCAGTACACTTACTATGATTTTTTTTTGTTGTCAAGGATGAGAATTCTCAATTTGATTCACTTAATCGGGGGCTCTCACTCTCACCATAAAAAGATGTTTATTATTACTCTTTACTCCCTAAAGTAATTTGAAGTTCTTTTGGTTCTTGTTATGGGGCTCATCAAGTGCCTAATATAGAAGTGATTTGAGTATTTTTGCAAGTGAGTTATTGAAATGTCTTCCAAGAAGAAAGCATTCATCTTATGACTTGTGTTTTGGTGTACTTTCTGAGTATTTTTATCAATACATTTGGCTTATGTTAAAACTCATTGAGGAAAAGACAAAGCTTCTTGTGAGGATAGTTGGCTAACTATAACTAAGAATATTCTAGGCTTGGCGTGGTGGTTCACATCTGTAATACCAGCACTTTGGGAGGCTGAGGTGGAGGATTGCTTGAGACTGGGCTAGGCAACATAGTAAGACCTTGTCTCTCCAAAAAAATAAAAATAAAATAAGCTGAGGTGGAAGGATTGCCTGGGCCCAGGAAGTTGTGGCTGCAGTGAGCCATGATCGTGTCATCAAATTCCTGGGCAACAGAGTGAGACCCTGACTAAAAAAAAAACCAAAAAAAGTCTCTTCTAAACTAACTTAGTTTTAAGTTTAAAGATGTTTTTCTGCATTTTCCATAAGATCTATTATAATGTCATAGGTCCAATAGTCACTAAAGCCAGCTTAGAGAATGATAATACCCCTAGTGTCTGAAGTAGACAATTAACTTTTAGTCTGTGTTTTCACCGAGTTTTTTTTTTTATTTGACGTTGATTAATGTCACAAACTGCTTTTGGATCAGCTCTCCTCAAGTCGAGACCTTTTTATATATGTTAAATGTCTCTGGAGTTGTTTATATTCGTGACAATTACCTTGGTCTTTATTAGTTCACACTACAGTCATGTATCTCTTAATGATGGGAATACGTTCTGAAAAATGTGTCATTAGGTGATTCTGTTTTGTGAACATCATAGAGTGTGCTTACACAAACCTAGATGACATAGCCTACTGCACACCTAGGCTGTATGGTATGGCCTGTTGCTCCTAGGTGACAGACCTGTTCAGCACGTGACTGCACTGAATACTGCAGGCAACTGTGACACCTGATATTTGCAAATATGAACATATTCAGACACAGAAAAGGTATAGTAAAAATGTTGTATAAAAAACGAAAAATATAGCCGGGCTCGGTGGCTCAGCCTGTAATCCCGCGCCTTGGGAGGCTGAGGTGAGTGAATTGCCTGAGCCCGCGGGTTTGAGACCCGCCTGGGCAATGTGGTGAGACCTCATCTCTACAATAAATCAAAAAATGAGCCAGGCGTGGTAGCGCGCGCCTGTAGTTCCGGCTACTCGGAAGGCTGAGGCGGAAGGATCGCCGGAGCCCAGCAGGTCGAGGCTGCGGTGGCCGGGAGCGGCCCCTGCACTCCAGTCTGGGTGATGGAGTGAGACTCCAACTCAAAAACAAAAACAAACAAACAAACAAAAAAAACGAAAAATGGCACGTCTGTCTAGGACACTTCCCATGCATTACAGTTTGCAGGCCTGGAAGTTGCTCTGGGAGAGTGAGTGGTGTGAGTGAATGTGAAGGCTTAAGACATACCGTGCACCACTCTAGCCTTTATAAGCATCAGACCCTTAGGCTACACTAAGTTTATAAAAACTTTTTTCTCTGTTCATTCATAGTTCACCTTAGGTTATGATAACTTTCTTACTTCATCGATGTTTTAGTTTTTTTAGCTTTTGAGTCCTTTGTAAGAACACTTAGCTTAAGGTACAAACACATTATTCAGCTGTGCAAAAAATATTTTCTTTATATCTTTATTCTGTAAGCTTTTTTCTGTTGAATATCTTTTTCTTTTGCTTTTTAAAACTTTTTTTGACTTTTGCACCATGATGGTACAACGGCTGTGACGTCACGAGGCGATGGGGCCCTTCAGCTTCATTATGATTGTTTGGAACAACCGTTGTATATGCACTCTGTTGTTGACTGGAAGATCATTACGCATTCCGTGACTGTATTCCCAAGGGATGCGTTACCCATTTTATAAAATAAGAAGGCTTGTTTTCTTTTGTACGTGCCCAGGTCTGTACTATGTCAGTAATTCACCTTTCGTCTCCTAAAATCGTTTACTGGCTGCTTCTAGCTCTGACTGACTCTAAAGGGAAGTCATATCAGTATTAATCCCATTTGGTTGCGGACAGTAAAGAAGTAAATTATTTGCCTTTTCATGATCCAGCCAGTGTTTGTAAGTGGCTTTGGATAGTGTTTGCTCTGAGTGATGCTGGTGCTGTTTTCCTTGGTCGAACTCATTGTTTTCTACTTTCTCAACAAAATTTCTTACTCTTTCCAGAGTTACTGTGGCAGAAAATGTTAGCATAACCAGAAGCCTTTGGGATACCTCTGAGTTTTCTTCAAGCATATAAATGCTCTCTTTATAATGTTTCTTTTTAATGAAAAGTTAAGAGTCAGGGTGGAAAAAACCGATTTTGTGAGGATTCACCTTGGAGAACTGACCTGGTGGCAGTTCACCAAGAAATAAATGAATAACACCTGGGGGTTTGTGTTTCCCACCTGCTCGGCATGGATTATTGGTGTGACAGGGCTGCTAAAAATAGGTAACTTTTCAGGCTGCATTAATAAACATTTGGATAATTGCTTTCTTTATTTTATATGAGTTGGACCACATCTTGAGTGTAGTGTTAAGTTTGGATTGCTTCAGAGGAAACACTTAAAAAGTTTAGAATTTGCAATGAAGCATTCTTGACTACTTCTAGCAGAGCTCACTGACAGGAAACCTTGTCCAGCAGTCCAGAGGGAGTTTCTCATAAAGCAGTGAGCTTTATGTCATTGGAAGGGTTCAAAGAATATATGCTTCCTGAATAGGGGTTGTTTTTTGGAATGTTCTCCCTTTGTCCCCATGGCTGAAACAATGCGTGGCACATAGTAGTTGCATATATGAGTAAGAGACGAATAACTGTCTCTCAGGAAGGATGTTCTGGAGGGAACTCTGTGTCAAAGGGAAAGGATGACCCCAATGTCCACACCCACGTTGAGACTGTGTGGTTTTAGGTCCTTTAAGGACCAGCGAGTTTATATTAGCCAATAACATTGTAAACCAAGTTATAGGATTTGTCAATTAAATTTGACATTATCACCTTTTAGTGACTTTTTATATATTTTGCTTTAGACTTTAGGTGTTTTAGTGATATTTTAATGAAGGGGTGATCTTTGGTACTCTACTGATCGCCAAGAACCTGGCTGGTCTGAGTGGCTAGGTAGGTAACCTCTGGAACCTTCACTCAGTCAGAGAAGGTGACTTTCCCAGATGGAAGGTAACTGTTTTAAGTAATGATTCTAGAAGTAGCCATGTTCCTCTTTTGACAGTTTCTAAGAATGGCAACACACTCTTTCTGATGATGGTATTCACATAATTGCAAAATAACTTTGGGTTGGAGAGGTTTCTTGCTGCTCGTGAACTTATTGAAAAGCAGAGTGAGAGGAGGAATTAATGGAAACTGAGATGAAATGAGATGTAAAGGTGCATCTGGACTGGAAACTTGAAGACTGGATCAAACACATGCATCTAGGGAAATCGCTGTGTACAAGCCATGTGGTATTTCCTCAGAGACTTGCTACACAAACCAGAAGTCACCCATCCTGCTCTTTATTCCTCTCTTTCTTTTGATGCCACCTCTCTCTTCCATTATAGAGCACCAGAACTACTTTGGAATAGACGAAAACCTTGGCCCAGTGGCTGTCAGCATCCGGAGAGAGAAGGTGGAAGATGCCAAGGAAAAAGAAGGGTCCCAGTTCAACTACAGGGTGGTTTTCAGGACAAGTGAGGTAATGGGGATGCTTTGCATTGTTACTGGGCTAAAGTCTAAGCCTCCTTTGGTATTACTGCTTTAGTGTGTTTTAGATTGGGTAGTGAATTTATATTTTTAATGTTAATGATCATAACATTTAAGGTAATACAAAGGGGAATTGCAGTATTATATTCCAAATGAAAAAATTGGAAACATGTCATGGATGTTAAGTGGCAGTGAGTTTACTGCCACTTTACACAAAAGAAAGTACACCATGATAAAAATGGAAGATTTAGGGGCTAAGAGAGAACACACACCAACTATATACATTTATGTCTGAGTTTAAAAACAACTTTAAAGGACAGGCGTGGTGGCTTAAGCCTGTAATCCCAGCACTTTGGGAGGCCAAGGCAAGAGGATTGCCTGAGCCTGCAGGTTCAAGACCAGCCTGGGCAACATGGGGAGACCTCGTCTCTACAATAAATCAAAAAATTAGCTGGGTGTGGTAGCGTGTGCCTGTAGTTCTGGCTACTTGGAAGGCTGAGGCAGAAGGATCACCAGAGCCCAGCAGGTCAACCCTGGGGTGGCCGTGAGCGTGCCAGTGCATTCCAGCCTGGGCAACAGAGTAAGACTCCAACTCAGAAAAAAAAAAAACCTTAAAGCCTGCGTTGGGTTGAATATTTGACTCATGTCTTCAGCAGTGTAGTAGTTTTGTCCATGCAACTTGGTTTTATTGAGGACCCAGGTTAGTTCCTTGGTTGTCTTGCTTTGAGTGAAAAATGAGATCGTTACACAAATGGCATAATACATATAGCTAAACAGGTAGAAATGCTGATTTATACGAAGAATTAGATCTGAAGCTGGTCACGGTGGTGCAGGCCTGTAGTCCCAACCACTTGGGAGGCTGAGGCGAGAGGATCCCTTGCATTCAGGAGTTTGAGGCTATAGTGCACAATGATTGTACCAGTGAATAGCGCCTGCACTCCAGCCTGGGCAACGTAGCAAGACCTCTTCTCTTTAAAAAAAAAAAAAATTAGATATGGCCTGTCTTTTAGGTTTTATTCATTTTGCTCACTTTAATTAGAGGAATATATATTTGGCAAATATTTCAGGGTGTATTTTGAATACTTCCAAGTCAAAGAAAAGATATGACTGCCTGTCACCATTCAGCCTCAAAAACGGTCAGCATGGAAAATTAAATAGAAGGAGATAAGGAAGAGTAGAAGAAAAAGAGATGCAGAAAAATGGGGAAATGGGAGAACGAAGAGGGAGGATAGAAGGAGGGGGAGGGTTAAGCCCAGGACTATCATAGGCAGCTTCTCTTTGGCACGAGCCTTCCCATGTGGGTTCGGAGAGTCGTAGGAACGCCTGAATTTGTATATCTGCCTTGCTTCTCCTCATTCACAGGCACACATCTGGTCATTTTCACCCCACCTGGCTTATTCCTGTTTCCTTGAATACTTTTGTCATTTATAGACTATTTGAGTGTTGATTTTGCTTTTTTGAAGGCAATACTGTAGCCCTTTTTGCCCCACTTGGAAAGAGCGTTGATTCTTTTTTTCCTTAAGGCAGCCAAATAATTAGGCTCTCAGTAGGTGACCAGCCATAAGTATTAACTGAAGGTCTTACTTATGTTTCACCTCTGCAGCTTACAACCCTGAGAGGAGCAATTTTAGAAGATGCTGTTCCCTCTACCGCTAGGCACGGTACCGCACGAGGACTACCTCTCAAAGAAGTTTTGGAATATGTCATTCCAGAGCTGAGCATTCAGTGCCTGCGACAGGCTTCCAACTCACCCAAGGTTCCAGAGCAGCTGCTCAAGCTTGATGAACAAGGGGTGTGTATAGTGTGTGAGACTGTGTTGTATGTCTGTGTGTGCATTTGCATCTATGTTTCTAAAGGTTTTGGAATTTCCCCATCCATCTTTCCTTTAAAAATCTCATTTTTTAAAATGTCTTGGAGCATTTTCTCTCTCTTTTTTTTCCAAATATGCCTTTGTATTAGTTTAGAAACATGATGCCTTTATGGTATAACACACCTCCTGCTGAGCTGTGACTTCGTGCTTCTACCAAGGTTTGGTATGTCCCAGCTAACAAGAGCACGTCTGATTGCATGATTAATAGAGGTTCGTAGTGTTTTTTTTTTCCAGGACTTAAAAATCTCATGTTGGCCCATTCCCTGAACCAACATTTATTCTTGTCTGCTATGTGCAAGGCATCATGCTGACAGATGGGTGTGAACAGCATGCATTAGGAAGGTTGAAGCTGACGAAGACCTAGTCTCTAGCGTATGGGGGCAGTAAGACTGAGAGCACAAGCAAGGCAGAATATGGTAAGACGTCTCGGAGAGGTGTGAATGCAGTGAGTGCTTTGAGGAGAGAAGAAATAATGTCGGGCTGGGGAGATATCCTGAAGAGGTGGCATTTTAACGAGTCCTTGGACCTGGATAGAATTCCACGAGTAGTTGGCTGTTTTAGGGATTGTGACTAATCTAATTTCTTTACAAAGAAAAGGGAAATTGTGAGGGGGGAAAACAGGTAAGTTGGGGCTAGAACGAATGAGACCTTGAATGCTAGGCTAAGGAGCTTGTACTTGATTCAGGAGGCAGTTGGGAGCCATCAAAGGCTTTCCATGAACCATGTGACATGATCAGAGCTGTATTTTAGGAAGACTTTTCTGGTAGAAGGAAATTAGGGTGATGACGATAGAGACTGATAGATAGCTACGTGGAGTGCAATTATGGTTTTTTTATATTGTCCAGACAAGAATTAATGTTGACAGGATTAAGGTAGTTGTCCAGAAGATGGAAAACAATCTTTTAAGTCTCATATGCAAAATAATTTGTAGAAGAAACTGAGAGATAGGTGCGCAAGTGCATACAATTTATTTTAAATGAGTGGATTTGTTTTTAAATCCATGATTTAAAAAGAGACAATGAGAATATGTATTTCTAGAATTTCCCAAGGAATATTCTCTTGCATGTTTTAGTGGGAAGATGAGATATTTCTTGGTCAACCTAGTAATACTGTACTTAAAGTAGAATATTTGGCACCTCAGATGACTAGAATTCTAAAAGTGATGAAATTGTAATTTGTCTAACAAGTTGACACTGCATTATTAGCAAAAAAGAAGTGGACATTATAACACTCAGAATGAATAATTCTGAGCTCTGTCAATCAGCAACGAAAGCTGACATATTGAAAACAACTAAGCCAAACTTTCAACTTGGGCAGTTGACTTCTAATATAGTGGGATACAGAATAAGCTTACCATGTGTGCTCATGACTGGTAAAGTATGTGGAGTGTATGAAATGCTCATGAAACAGTTGATGAAAAGTGTTATAGAGGGATAGAAGGGATGTATAAGGGTTGGTCGAAATGCTCAGAGTTCAACAGGCTTGATGAGAAGAGTAGCATTCATTTTCATGTTGCAAGAGGGTTGGTGCAAAAAACTTGCCATCCATGTGGTGGTTCTTTGTCCCTTTATGTTTATAGAATGTGTTGGTTTTCCCTGCTGGGCACAGTGTTTGGTCCTCTGAGGCTGCTCTAGAAAGTTCTATAAATGGTCCATTTTCCCCTGAACCTCTCAAGCCTCTGCAGCTGCCACAATCTGGGGTTTCTCTTGCAGAACAGTGCAAAGAGATATTATGGAAGCTGCAGTTGACTGTCTTCTTGTAGAATGGAACAGGCATTTGGAATGTCTGTGTAGTCAAATAGGTCTAGAAATTGTGCCAGGCAGTTTTTAAAATGAGGCATTTTAAGTACTTTTAGTGAACACCTATGTACCATCTGATGTCAAGGAATTAATTTTGAAAATTGGGTTCTGCTTTTGTACAGGCCAGTGCATTTCATAGCTCTTGTTATACTTCATGTGCTTTCTTGTTTGATCTTATATTCGTCTTTGATGTAGTTTCTTAATGGTGTTCAGATTTAATTAAGCACGGTATGATATGTTAACTTCCTGCAACTCTTAATGGTACCTGACTCCCAAAATACACGAAGAAGAGGCACTGGTTATGTTCAACTCTAAGAGACTCTGGACAGATTTTGACCCAGCTTCTAGAGGATCCTTGAAAGTTGCCACTGACCTGTTAGAGTGGTGGAGAGTAGATTCCGAGTAGTGCTGCTTTTGTTATTTTCCTCATAGTAAAGTTGCCCAGGAAGGGATGGGCCAATTTTGTTGCTGTTATAAGTGTTTTGTTTTTTTTTTGAGTCGGAGTCTCACTCTGTCGCCCAGACTGGAGTGCAGTGGCATGCTCCCAGCCACCACAGCCTTGACATGCTGGGCTCCGGCGATCCTTCCCCCTCAGCCTTCCAAGTAGCTGGAACTACAGGCACGCACTACCACGCCCAGCTAATTTTTTGATTTATTGTAGAGATGAGGTCTCGCCAAGTTGCCCAGGCGGATCTCAAACCCACGGGCTCAGGCAATCCACTCACCTCAGCCTCCCAAAGCGTGGGATTACAGGCTGACCCACCGAACACGGCTTATAAGTGTTTTTTAATCTTGAAAAATATTTTAAGATATAACCTAATGACATATTTCATATATGTAATTACATATATTGTCAGTTTATGCTTTCTTAGAGTCTGTATTTTAATCCATCCTGGTTTGACGTATAGTCACTGAGTAGATCTGCTCTCTACAAGACATGTTTTTGAAGTGGGGGATTTTGTAGGTGTTGGGAACATTGATTCTACTCTTTGAGTTTGGTATGGTGTTTGGAGGAGGAAGACTGAATGCCGTGCAGAATCATAGGGAATATAATTACTAAGCAGGAGCTCATGGTTTTCTTACTTTATCTACATAATTTCATCTTTCCACTTCTAAAAATCTCATTTTTTCTTTTTAAAAAGACTATCCTAATTTATACAGCAGGTAAACTCATAAAATACTATAGGTTGCCTTCTAAAAAATACCATTTAGATGAATTATAACAGCTTGCTATCTTAGAATGTTATGCCATCCTTGGCAACATGATTAATGTGTTAGTCAGCCCAGGATGGCTCCTCTTCCTCTTGTCTGTTTATCCTGGATATATGTGCCGACTTACATAGCAGGTTTGCTTCAAACTAAGTCAAGCAGGTCTAAATAAGTAAGACTGCTTGCTTAGAGCAAGTAGATTGACTCAGGAGAATGAAATAGAAAGGGTTTACACAGCACACTCAAGTTTATTTTCAAGGCAACTCAGAGGCTTTGTTTTTCCTTTCCTTCATTTTAATTTTAATTTTAATTTTCTTGTCAATAATGACAAAGCTTCTGGCCTTGGGACTAGAGCAGCCAGTTGTTATCCTGTCCCAGGAAGATGAGAAGTGGACTGGATCCTCTGCTTTCTGGGCAGTGTATATGTACGTCCAGCTGTCAGTACTGAAACCATAGGAACTTTTTTTTGACAAGCGAGTATTTTTAGTCTGCAGCAGTGCTCACACCCAAGTGCCAGCCTGCTTCTATCCCAAGGCTATGGGACTGGCTACAGTTCACATCAGACCAATTAGATAAAGGTCGGATTCAGTGCAGTGGGCAAAGTGTTAGGCTCAGCCTGAGGTTTAGCAGGGTTAGAAATGAAGCCTTGGTCTAAGAGAATTCGGGAATTGAGTACATGAGGTGTCTGTCCTTTATATCATGATGGTTCCAAAGAATTTGTTACTAGCTTTCTGATACACCCCAGGAGGAGTAGTAGTTGATACTACATTTTTATTGTTTTTCAGATTTCTAAAAGAAACTCAGGTAACAGGTCTCTTGGCTGAATGTTTGATTTTATTATTATTTTAGTGGCATCAGCCCTTGTTGTAAACAAGCCAGGATTTTTTATTCTAAGTCACTGGAGATATTTCTCTCTCAAGTTTCACCTGGTGAATACTTGTGAGTAGTAAACTTGTGCCCTGCTGTGCCATGCCATGTGTGTTACAAGGTGTTTTCATTGGAACCAGAGTCTGGCCGCTGTCATAAGATGCCTGGGGGCTTTGAAATCTATTTTAGCCACATCCGCTGAGGCCCATGGGCCCGGGAGCTTCTTGAATGGAAATGTACATCCTTCTCACAGTTAGGATCTAGACAGGCTGGTTTGTCCAGTGACTGGGGGAAGAGGGGTGCAGAATTGATAGCATAGCAGTCAGCTCTGACCTCTGAGAATGAGGATCATGTTGTGGCCATCTCTGCTGGGTGCAGAGGAAGCAAGCAGTGGGTGCTGGGATGCACAGACATTGGAGTTACCTGTGGCAGCCCAGGTCGTCTACAGCATCAACGGTGGACTCTCATCCCAGCAAGGACCAAATAACTGGAGAGCTGAAATCCTCTTCTTTTTTTTAAATTTTTTTAAAAATTTTAAATTTTTTTATTTTTTTGAGTTGGAGTCTCACTCTGTCACCCAGACTGGAGTGCAGCGGCCGCTCCCAGCCACCGCAGCCTCAACCTGCTGGGCTCCGGTGATCCTTCCGCCTCAGCCTTCCAAGTAGCTGGAACTACAGGCATGCTCTACTACACCCAGCTGATTTTTTGATTTATTGTAGAGATGAGGTCTCACCAAGTTGCCTAGGTGGGTCTCGAATCCACAGGCTCAGGCAGTCCACTCACCTCAGCCTCCCCAAGCGAGGGATTACAGGCTGAGCCACTGAGCCTGGCTTGAAATCCTCTTCTAACACTGAAAGAGAAGTCAGCTAACATTGTATCACGGATGTGAAGCAGTGATCTTGAGGCTGTGTTATATAGTATTAAACAGATTCCAGTAGTCGCTAATGCCATCAGCATCTGTGTAATAATTTCTAATCATGAGAATTTCCCTGATGTGCTATGAGATCCTGAAGCGTCTTCCAAGTCACTCAGGCGCAATTAATTATTTTTACTGCACTTAATTTTTTTTGAAGATGATGGCCTGTTTGCAGTAAATGTAGTATCTCATTTATTTGGATAATTGAGATAATCAGAAACATTGATTCTTCAGTCTCTGGATGAGTGGAAATGTTTTTTTCTCAATCTACTAAAGAACCAGTTCAATAAAATGGATAATACTAAGTTTTATGAAGTAGCTTATATATACCATCTCAGAGCCCCACACTAAGGTACAGGTATTGTCTTCACTGTGCGATTGGGGAGCTCATGGCTCTGTCAGGAGCCCAAGGCCCATGAACTGCAGTGCCCATTTATCAATATAGGTAGCTGATTGGGTCAGATTGTGGAGAAGTGATGCTTCCTTTTGTATTCTCCCATAGTGCTTAGTCCAGAGCGGAATGTGTTCAGAGTATATTGGCGGTTGACTGCCAGCTCAACTCCAAGTTTATTCAGCATACAACGAATGCTTCCAACAGTCTGCTGGGGTCACCCTGGCAGGTGTCTTGTGCCTTTCTTGCCTCATATGTTGTCATTAGGTAATAATATAGATGAGACGTCTGTCATCACTTCGCTGCTCAAGGGAAATGAGTATCATTTTGCCTTATTTTACTGCTATAGTCAGCTGTGAATTTTGATTAAAGGCTCTATTTTGCAGCGAGATAATAAAAGTGAACAGTGTTATGGATTGATGCCTTTGGGGAATCCATGATGTCTGATAATCTGTCAGTCTTTGAAGCTCAGATTGCTGGTAGTAAGATTAGAGCTCTGATTGCAGGAGTAAGAAATAGTTCCTCTTTGGGGATAAGAAGAAAGCTGTGAAGATGGATCCAGTTTCTTCTGGCCTTGGTTGGAGATCCTGTAGCTTCCAACATGACGTGGCACTGACTGCGAGATAGGATTACGGCAGGAACTCTTTAATGGCTATTAAAATTCTTGATGGTGTACTGTATATTTAGCAGATGTTTTCTTTCCAAGATAGTAAAAAATGTAAGAAAAGTGTAATCATACAGCCAAAGTTACTTTTATGGAAAGAAAACATTTTTCTATTCATGTAATTCTGTCCTTACTAGACCTTAATTTGATTTTTTTTCTTAAAGTCTTACATATTTCTATGACTGTTCAAATAAATTAAAGAAGAAAAGGGCATTAGGAACTAGCGAGGGAAAACTTTTAACAATTTGTGGCCTTTTTTTCTTTTCAACTTGGAAAATAGTGATACATATATGAAGTATATAAGATTAAGTATTTCTGCAGTTGTATTTTTTTTAACTTTTATTTTTTTTTATTTTAAAGATGTGGGGTACATTTCAGGCTTAGGTATACAGATGTTCATTATGCAGGTACCCTTGTTGATGGGGTGTGCCCACCCTTCCCCAGGCAGACTCCCACTATGCAGTTGTATTTTTAAGTGTATGCTTGGACCTTGACTGCCTAGCCTTTTTGGAAGCCTGGTAAATCCCACATGGCCATAGCTCTATGTTTTATTTGTTGGGGTTTCTGACATTATCCAGCTAAATTTTGGGGCTTCTGGATTTTTTATGCATTTGTAGTATCCTATACAGTGATAGCTTCTTACTGTTTTGCTTATTCACTTATAGAAATTGTTCTGGCATGCTTTTCTGAGAACTGAATTCTCAGCTTCTGTAGTATTAATTTTACTGAAAGTTAGCTTGTCAGATACGCTTTGCCAAGTAATTCTATTTCTTCCCCATTTCAGCTGAGCTTTCAGCACAAGATTGGGATCCTTTATTGCAAAGCAGGCCAGAGCACAGAGGAAGAGATGTATAACAATGAGACGGCGGGACCGGCTTTTGAAGAATTCCTCGATCTTCTGGGCCAGAGAGTACGACTGAAAGGATTTAGTAAATATCGAGCTCAGCTAGACAATAAAAGTAAGCATCATATTTGTGTGTGTGCGTGCACAAGTTTAATTCTCCAAAGGTAGGCATGCTGCATAAATCTGAGTGAGTGATCACATACCCTCGTGTGCCTGACCCCAGGAGCAGCCTAGCAAGCTTATTTAGGATCGAGTTTAGATTTCCTCAATGAACAAAGGAAGCACATTTCTCAAGAGGTACATGTGCTTCACATCATAAGCACAAAAGGTCAATTCTTTTTCCTTTGTAACACCAGCAGAGAGATTCCCCAGTGTTTCATGAAGAATTTTTTAATATTTTCTTCTTTCTTTTAGCCTAACCTCTTCTATTATACCCTTGTTTCCGTATACCAAGGACAAGCACTGCATTCTTTTCTAAGAGACAAAATATTAACACACTCATCCATTCATGCCATGCTAGTGAGCTTCCTTTATTCATTTCTGATTCATGATGTTAACTGCGAGTTGGAACAGTGATTTAAAGGCTGATGCATCCTATTTTCCAAAGACCTTAGTTGAGTGCCCTTGAGAGGGGCACATATTAGCTATAAGGTACCATATTGACTGGCCAATTCAAAACATGGACTTTACACCTTCCTGTGGGAATCTGTCCAGTATCTTCATTTAGATGATCATATTTTTCATGGTCCTCATAAATTCTCTATGTTGTATCTTTGTGTTGTTACTTAGTTGCTATTAGCACCTAAAATGCCAGGCAGAGGAAATTTTATTTTAGAAAAATTTTGCTTCTTATGAAGTGCTTGCTCTTTTTATGAAAATGTGTAAGCAGATAGATTCTAAACTTGGAGGATCTGAGAGAGCATCTAGCGCTTAGTAGCAGAGGTAAAGTAAGGGTTTTCTGGACGGGAACCTCAAGGTATAACCGAGCTGGGATGGGACCCAAGGTGGCCTGATGCCCTATGGCTCCCTGCCTTCTATTCCCCCGTAGTCCCCAAGCCAAGCTCCTAACATCCATTCAGCTTGGGACCATCATTAATATTTCATCTAGGTGAGGACGGTGCCTATAGCTGGTTCTGTTTTTAGATCTGTTTTCGAAAGTTGCAGTTACAGCCAGGCTTGGTGGCTCAGCCTGTAATCCCGCACTTTGGGAGGCCAAGGTGAGTGGATTGCCTGAGCCCGCGGGCTCGAGACCCGCCTAGGCAACTTGGCAAGACCTCATCTCTACAATAAATAAATAAAAAATTAGCTGGGCATGGTGGCACACGCCTGTAGTTCCAGCTACTTGGAAGGCCGAGGCGGAAGGATCGCCAGAGCCCAGCAGGTCGAGGCTGCGGTGGCCGGGAGCGTGCCACTGCACTCCATTCTGGGCAACAGAGTGAGACTCCAACTCAAAAAAAAGAAAGTTGCAGTTACAGGATAGATCACAAAACACTGCAGTGCTGTTAACTCTTTTGTGGCCCCCTGTGTTTCTCCTACACATGCCAGGACTGCAGTTGGACTATTACATAATTGTATATTGATCATGACTCATGTAAAGATAAAGGAAATAATTCGTGGTACCCAAAATATGAACATTCATATATTTTAAGAAAGATCAATAAGACTTCTTCTGATTTTTCTTCTTTTTTCTTTTTAACTCCCTTTTCCTAGAAACCACCATTCACCCCCCAGAAATGCTAATATGCTTTCCTATGCTTAAGGATGTCCTCAAGAAAACCACAGATGATGTGAACTCTTGTTCCTATACGTGCCTGCTGTCTTAGTGGGTTGGCTTGAGAAAGCATTTTAAGAACTTCCGATCTGTGTAGCTTTAAATAAAGCTACAAAGTAGATAATTTTCCCACTTATAGAATTGACATTAGCTCTGGATTTTTATGACCTAGGAGATGTCCTTGATACGTTACAGATGTAGTATTAGGCACCTTAGCTCAAGGAGATGAAAGCATAAGAACTAGATTTTGATATGGTAGCACTAACAAAGCACTACCATATCAAAATTTGTAATTTTTATAAGCAAAAATTCATAATTTTTATGAGCAAGGCATTCTGTGAGATGCAAACAAGTATGACTTTCCTTTAGTAGAGAGGAGATATTTGAGAATTAGATATCATGCAATGGTTAAATAAAAATTATATCTTTCTAGGAACAATTAAAAATCTTCCTTCCAGAATTTGGAGGAATTAGGTTCTAGTTTTAACTCTGCCTACCCATAGGGCTTAGGTGAAATCTGGGTCTCTGCTTCCTCACAAGGAAAGTTCAGGGTGTTGGGCTAGAATATCTAGGATAACCCTTTTTGCTCTGAAATAAGTTGTTTCTCTCGTGATTATAAAATAAAGTAGGACCAGAAGGGATTTGAGCCACCAAGATGCAAAGTGCAGAATCCCAGCCATAGACAGGCTCTTTGGGGGCTTGGTGCAGAGAATGATAAAATGGATGACCTGTATCCCTTTTTGCAGCAAATCCTGGAACCATCCTTATTATTTTAACTTCTCCATTACCATGCTGCTGTTTGAGATTAAAACTTAGAGCATATTTTATTTTAGAAATTCATCTTTTAGTGCAGCTTTGGATGGACAAATTATGATCACATTTTTTGAAGTATTTTTCCCACCAAATCAATTCTTCTTTCATTGCAGTTTCCTGAATCTGAAGTCTGGTATCAGTCAGCATTTACCTTACTGAATTTTAGCCATCCTAATAACAGTGTTGTGGTGAGAGTCCTTGTGCGAACTGGGCAGTCTCATCACCCAGTCTCAGTTTTGTTATCAGCAAGCGGGCTGTTCTTAAAGATGTGTTCGCCCTTCCCGCGTGACAGTGCTTGCTCACCTCCAAAGCTGCGTTCCGTGTCAGGGTTCCCAGCCAAGAGAACGTCAATGGACTATTACTTTTAAGAAGTCCTATGAAGGATAACAGATATGTATTTAATGAATTGTTAAAAGGACAATTTTTTTTTTTTATTATTTTGGGACTGTTTGATATACAGCTTACTAGATCAGTATCCTGTCTGAACATCGGTAAGTTATCAGTATGTACATACTTTAGTACTCTTTCATGAAATGCATTCTGTGAGTACCTTTTCAGAGCATTTTTAAATTGTATGGAGTATTTTTTCTTTCTTATACAAAGAGTTTTCATAACTGTCTCTGAATTTGATATAAATATTGGAAAGAAAGTAAAATTTAAATTTTTAGATTAAAAATAGATAAACCTAAGATAACTACTTAGAGGCTTTCCCAACAAATGATGGTGAACAACATTGTTTTTTTGTTTAAAAAGTAGAAAAATAAGCCTATTTATAGATCAAGAATTGAGAAAGAAAAATTGTGTTCCATTTGCATCTTATTTTATGTGTATCTTTTTGTCTCATTCATCCATAGCAAAAAGCCATTCAGAACTTCACACCAGAATTATCACTTAAATATTTTATAGTCCCTGGATTAGCTTGGATGTCCAGAACTCTCAATCTGAGGTAGTCTCACTGATAATACAGATGGATTTTGAATTTGCAAAGACTCATTCAAAAGATAAATAGTTTTATGATTAACAGGGGTTCAGATGTCATAGTTTTTTAATATGTGTGTCAGTGCATACTGTAGGAGGTCGCATTCACTTTCTATATTCTTAATTCATCTGATATATCTCTGTACTTGTTGAAAAGAGAAAAAATTAATTACAGCATTCAGAGAAGGACATGTTTAACATATTTTGTTCCCATTTCCATATTCAGTCAAGCCTAATTCTTTTTTCTGCATTCTGCATTCTGGAAGACCAAGTGCCCAAGTATAACCAAGAATGAACTGCCAATATACACATGCACACAAAAGTATGCAGCAAACCTGTCTGCCGGTTAGCTGCCCCCTGCAGATAATTGCACCCAGACCCGTGCTTGCTTCTTATCCTCTGCTGTCCTTGGTGGTGAGGGCACCTCGCCCTGGACGGAAGACCTAAATCCCTACTGTGAGGGCAAGAACAGGGAAGAAAAGAAACAGTGGTTCAGTAGAAAGCTCTGGGGAGAAAGGAGCCTCTTGGCCACAGCCCTGGGGCAAGAGGTGGTAGAAGCAGTGCTTGGAGAGCACTGGATGAGCAGCACCTAGACTCTGGTAGGGTAGAGCAGAGCATGGTGTGTTTTTTTGCAATTGAATTGCTGTGTGCAGTAATAACCTTTAAGTATTAAAATGCTAGTTTTGGAGCTGCCTAACTTGCTTTGTAATTCACCTCTGTTTTCAGCTGATTCCACAGGCACTCACTCCCTCTATACCACGTACAAAGACTACGAGCTCATGTTCCACGTGTCCACCCTCCTTCCCTACATGCCCAGCAACCGGCAGCAGGTATGTCCTCCCATGTTCTCACTTTTGACCCTGATGATGAAATCTGAGGTCAGACCACTGACGATACTGATGCACTTAGAATCTGCCAGCAGTCAGTGGAGCTTTTTCTTAAAGATCATTAACAGTCTTTGACCCTTTGATCATTTGGAAGTATTTGGAATTTAAAGGGAATTTTTTTTCCCTTTTTCTTATAAAACTTAGAAGCGCTTCTGCATTCACTGTTACTGTTTGATAGGCAAAATCTTAAGAGAAACCTGTGTTGACTACAAAAAGGCCAACTGATTGTCCTAACTTAAGTTTGTGCTTGTGGGTAAATAACTTATTTATAGAAAACACTATTTGCAATTGTTACTGGTACTATTTTCAACTATTCCTCCTCATGCAGTCTTCATTGTTCTAATTGGATTTATTACCTTTGTAGAGGAAAAACAAAATAGTGTGCATCTGCTTTGACTAGTCACTCATTAAGAATTAAGAACCTTTGAAAACTTTTTACATGTATCATCATAAAATAATTTACTTTTGTGATAACTGTAAAATGGACTGAACAAGTTCTTTTGCAAAGAGTGCTAGAAATTATGGCTTTTTGTGTGCTAAAAATATTGGAGATGCCATGTCTACTCAATGATCTCAAGAGGACTTGGAGAATTGTCTGGAATAGAAAACGATCTGTGTTTGGGACAGAGAGGCTCTGTGTAGTAGAAAAGGCTCTGTTTCACATCTTGTGTAGAATCTTGTGAGCTCTACCAGTGTTAAGCTCGACTCCTTGGAAAACATTATTGATTACTTTGGTTTCTGAAGATTTGTTTAAAGGAAGATTTGTAATTTACTAGGTTCTTACAACTGATTCAAGACATAATTTAATTTTAGGAGTTTAACTGTATTTGGGTAAATCCAGAGTTAAGGCAAAGATTGTTTTCACGCTTAGGAAACTTCATTCTTCTGATGTCACTTAACTGATACTCCTTTGTTCTAAATATCTTAAATCACCAGGACTACATAGGGGTTGCTCAGTAAGTCTTTGTCAGATGGATGAAAGTTAATGGTTTCAGATATTTTTCTCTTTTATTTTTTTAAACACTCATTAAATTCTGTGAATTTTGTCCAAATCTGCTTTCTTTTTCCCAAAAAAGAAACCAGCCACCTGCCTCTTCCCCATTACTAGTTTCAGGAAGCGCCCTAGCCTCTGACCCTACAGCTGCGATTAGAAAGCAAACTCCCGATTTCCAGGGTGCCTCACTTTGGGGACACTAGCTCCTTTTTTCACTTCTCTTGTGGAAGTTTCCAGCTAGATTTTTCTTGCCATTTCCTGTTTAGTACTTACCTCCATCTCCTGTCCTTTGTGAATTTCCTACAGTGTTTTCCAGTAAGCATAGTTCTTCCGATTACTTTGAATTAATCTATCTGTAGATTGCACAGCTACATGTTTTTTTATGAGATGGATTTACAATCACTGGGTCACATGTATATATTTATGTATGTTTTAACCTAAAATATGCTAGCTTTTAAAAATTTATTTGGAATCGTGCCAAACAGATTGCCTGGGTATTAGGAAGCTTAATTTAGACCGGTACAGTTGTTCAGCAGATACTTGAGAATCATTCAGTAATTAAACTCTGTGGGAGAATTGTTGCTCAGAAAACCGATAGGGCTTACTCAGGCCAAGAAAATCTGTCAGTACTACAGCAGAAATAGAGCCAGTGACTTTTGACCCCCGTCATCGAGTATTCAAACCACAGAGCCCTTCCAGTTTCCTAATTACTTGAGTCATTGGACTGCAAACCAGATTGGCCCCAGTGTTTCACATGTGGCAGCCTCCAAAGTGTTTTTTTACCATTGCCAGAACTCAGGACTGGCTTCCCTTTTATTGTATGGTAATTAAAATCTGTAGGTGTGGAGTTCTCTGTGCCTGGCTATTTCACTGAAACTGTGCTTGACAAATTCTACACACAAAAATCAGGAGAGTGAAGAGTGAAAATATAGATGAGGGAGGTAGGTAGAGGTGTTTGGATGTGTGTGAAACCTCCCAAACTGGAGATTAAACAGAAAATTCCTGTAAATTGAGGATATGCATCACAAATGCCGTAGCCTAAAAACTTATTGTGTTCATGTTTTTTGTTTTTATTTTAAGTGAGAATTCATGGCATTGTGTTAAGTTATGCTGATAGGTTAAGGGTAGAAAACGTAAAAACTCTGTTTTGGGTTTTGATTGCTCTTACCGCATATGGCTAGGTATGATCCTAAGGGTGATTCTTTGAGAAATCTGTATGCTAAAAAATGTACAGACGACGAGTGAAGTGTAGGAGGGAAGAGTCAGCAAACTTGCGTTCTGAGCCTGTCTCAGTCAGTTGCTTGCCCCGTGGCCTTGGGTAAAGTTCTTAGTCTTTCAAGAAATTTAAAAGTGATATAATGAGGCCATGGACTAGCCGGCCAGACAGCTGCTTAGAGCACTGTAGTGAGGAGGGTTCTAGAATAGCGCCCGACCCAGGGGGAAGGAGCGCTATCTGTTAGACCTCCCTTCCATGGATTTGGAAGTGGAAAGATAGGGCATCCATGAGCACACTTGGACCAGATGGTGTATGATATCTCCCTCACGGGCTTAGAATCCTGTGATTCTAGGGCTGGCTTTGAGACCTCCTTCTTCTAGCTTGAAAAAGTGCTTCAGCAGAACAGAGTTGAAAAGAGCAAGAATTCTGGAACCAGCCACAAGCTTTGTGACCTGAGCCAAGCTTCTCTGTGCTTTGCTTTTCCTTTAGACCTGAAAGCAGGGGTTTGTGTCTGTTTTGCTCACTGAGGTGTCCCATGCACCTAGAACAATACTCAGAACATAGTAAACAGTCAATAAACACTTGTTGAATGAATAATAAATGAATTGATGAACCTTAGGTGGTAGTTTATGAGAACTGGATGCATTAATACTTGTAACGCACTTAAAATAGTGCCAGGCATGGCACGTGCTCAGTAAGTTTGTTATTATAATTCGTTAGATACAGAGTACCAATATTTTAGATGACTTAATTTGCATTTTATTTTCCTGTTCCCGGTCTTAAAGATCTATTATGAAAAGCTAAGGCCTGATTCGTTACAAAAGTGAGAGACTAAATTTATCAAATATTTCAGAAAATCATTTTTACTTTGACATTTAAAAAAATATTTTACTAATCACAAGTTTTCTTCAGAATGTTCTGTTTGTAGATAAGTGATGCCAGTTGCAGTCTTGGGGCCTATACTTTCCAAATTTGTTATGGGTTGTACTGATTTTTTCTATTTCTCTCACCCACCCCGCCCATGCCCACAAATTATATTAATACCAAGGGCAGAAATGTCTGAAATGACCAGCTGAGTTCATGAGTGCAATTTGAGGTCACAGACTCAGCATAGTTAACTGGCCTATACATGAATTGTGCCTATAACCTTGGCCTCATTAACGCCACAATGTTTGTGACTCTTTAACTGGTCCAGACTCATTCACGTCAGATCTAATTTCTTGTGTTCTTTCTTGTCATAAGTCAAGCTGAAAGCAGATTCTGAGATGTATTAAAAGTCAAAGAGTTAGCCGGGCTCGGTGGCTCAGCCTGTAATCCCACGCCTTTGGGAGGCTGAGGTGAGTGGATTGCCTGAGCCCGCGGGTTTGAGACCCACCTGGGCAAGCCAGACCTCATCTCTACAATAAATCAAAAAATTAGCCTGACGTGGTAGCGCGCGCCTGTAGTTCCAGCTACTTGGAAGGCTGAGCGGAAGGATCGCCGGAGCCCAGCAAGTCGAGGCTGCGGTGGCTGGGAGCGGCCACTGCACTCTAGTCTGGGCGACAGAGTGAGACTCCAACTCAAAAAAAAAAAAAAAAAAAAAGTCAAAGAGTTTACCACAGTGCAAAAGAGTTTAATTTTTGGACTATCTCTGACCCTCATAAAGAAAACCTAGCCAGACTGAGGAAATGATAAACCCTGCTCTTGGGGCATTTTTCTCTCGTCAGAAGTTAAGCCCCACAAGTCTCCCTGGCCTGCCTGGCAGTCCATCCATTTTTCCCAGGACTGCCTTCCCTGTGTGCTCCCTTTCTGCTTGCCCTGTCGACAGGTCATGGTTAAATCACCATGAGATGTCATCAATGGGAAGGATTTCACAATTTGGCTTTAAACTTGGCCAGAGAAGCCTTTCCTTCAAACTGGGTGTATTCCCCTCAGAATCCCCTCAGTGCCTGGCACACTGTAACCATTTTCTTTTGTGTCAAGTTTGAACTATTCTGGTGGGGAGGAATATCCCTGTCCCCTGGAGGTACATAATGAACAAGACGAAGGCCCTAGGTTCTGAGATTACAACTGAAGGATACTTGCCTGATCCCAGTAATGGACTTGAACACAGGGGTATCCATGGCACAACTTGTTGCATTTGCAATAGGCCTGGAGCCCTTCCTTCCTGTTAGTCAGACCAATTATAAACCCCCATTTAAAGGGTTTGTGTACTTCCCTGAGTCCCTAACTGATGCTGCCAAGGAACAACTTACACACAGGAGCAACCTGCCTTATTAAGTACTGTGTGAACAGGTCCTGACTGCATCTGGGCTCACCTATAAGAAATATTTTGGAGTATTTTGGAAGGAGAAAGCACTTCACTTTCCATGATTAGCTTTACTCCAGACCCTGCGTAGGATTGTATAGTTGTACCTGATAACAGAGATTGCCGCTTAGGATGAGGGTTGATATTGCCCAGTGTCAGAAGAGAGACACTTAACATTTTTACAGTCCTATCTTATCTTAATTTTGTTAGGAAGTCATTAAAAATCCAATTCTTAGCTTCTTTCGTTTCTCAATTTGCAAAATATTCAGCATTACTTACCTGGTTTGTATATTTATTCTTACTGTTGGTAAAACATCATGATTATATAAAATGGCAAAGCAATGATGAATCCTTGAAACATTAATTAAATTTGATATGACCTACTTGATCTGAGATAAGAACAGTTAAGGAACATTCACTTTCTTGAAGGAGACAGGCAAGGCTTTCCCCTTCAATAAGTGTAGATCTTTTATATTTAAGTGGTAAGGTGTGTAAGTTACCCTTCCTTTGTTATTATCTAGAGCACTTTTCTGCATTCATTTTCTCCATGTTTTTCCCATAAGAAACTCTAAATATCTATTAAAAATCAAGGCAGAATTCTAACCACTGGTGCAAACTCGTTGAGTATCAAGTATAGGAGAGCATGTGCGTGCACTCACCTACGTGTGTGCACATACATGTGTGCAAAATTGGGACACGTCTACAAGAAGAGAAGCCTCCCCTCTGTGTGAAGGAGTAGAACTTTTCAAACAAGCGGTTCTCAGGTTCAGAGCACCTTGGGTAGGAACAAGTTGTTTTGTAGGGCCAAGGCAGCCATCTAGAAGGTAAGGGGCAGAGAGGTAGAACAGGATCGATCAAATCAAAGGAATCTTCAGCCCTTTTCATACTGACAGGACTGAGAGTCAAGCACCAGGATCAGGATTGAGAACTTGTCATTGTGGCATAGGGATTTGTTTTTATCTGAAGACCCTCTCTGGAGGTCTGTCTTCTCTCTCCAGCTTCAGATGAGCTTTCTCCTACTGACTCTTGGGAGCTTCTGAACCATGTCCTGGCTGATCTCTTTCACATTGTGCAGCCTGCTTCACCCAGCATTGCAAAATGCTTTGGTTCTTTCTTGCTGGGTAACGAAGAGAAGAATTTAACTAAGGAACCTATATGCCTAGAGGCTAGTATATATAATCTACTTCACCCTTACCCATTTTTGAGCCAAATGTGGCTGTCTAATACTTGCTTATTTTCTCTGGCTTGTTTTATTTTTCTTCTCTCAATTTTGTTATTTGAGTGTTTTTCTCTCAATTTTTTTTTTTTTTTAACTGATATGTAATATCGGGGGTGCCAAAAAATGTATACACACTTTAAGAGATGTTATCTATGTATTACTTTCAGTTCATCATAATCAGAAGTGTCTGGACACTGATGGTAGCCACTTTGAGCACCTCTTGTAATTGCAGAAGTCAAATGTGACTTGTATTTATCAGTATATTTTGAGTATTACAATGTTAATAGAGTTTTTTTGTTGTTGTTGTTCTTTCTTAAAATGTGTATACAATTTTTTGGCACTCTGTAGTTTTACATATTTTGGGGTTACATGTGATTTTTTAATACCTGTATAAAATGTGTAATTATCAATTCAGGATAAATGGGAATATTTATCACCTCAAACATTTATCTTTGTGTTGGGAACATTGCAATTCTTCTAGCTATTTTGAAATGTACAGAAAATTACTGTTAACTATAATTTTCCTACTGTACTGTCAAATACTACAACTTAATTCTTCTATCTAACTATATTATTTTTGCACCAAGTTAAAACAGGTCTTCTGAAATCCTGAAATTTATTAAAGGAATTGATGCTAAACCTATTGCTACAAATGCTATTTCTGTAGCTTCTGTGTGCTTTTGCTGTGGAATTGGATGAAGACTCACATTGTCATAACGAGAGCTTATTCCTGTTCCACAGCTTGAATCAGGTGTTGGAAATTTAGTAGAATGGACTATGTAAATCTATTTATTTAGTACAATATTTGTTAACTCACTGTTGCAATTGAAAACACTGATACGGGTTCTCTTGGCATCACTGAATAAGTGTTAACCAGCTTTACATGCCAGGAAAGAAGTTAGCCCTAGAAGATGTCATTTCTGTAGAGTTTCCCTTAACTTGTGCTTTAAATATTCCTGTTGGGCGATGTATAGAACTGGACCTAATGTCTTCCTTTAGGAGGAAGAGAAATTGGGTAAAAAATAGCTGTCCAATTTGCTGTTGAGTCACAACAGCTGGAAAGCACTACCTAGCGAGTCCCTCCTTGCGCTGTGTGTTGGCTTGAGAGGACGGCCAGCCTGAAGCAGCACAGGACGGTCACTCGGAAGAGGAGGTCCAAATTCGCATCTTGGCCGTTGTGAGCTCCATCTTCCGTTTGTCAGGCTGAGAAGTCCTGTGTTTCAAGGGTGTTGAATAAAGTACAGTGGGCACTACTGTATTTTATACTCTGCAAATGCATTGAACACAATATTAGGCATATTTTTAAACAATTAACTTGTTCCTGATTTTCTCTTGTCTTATTACACATATGAGAATCACGTATTTCAGTTATCGGGGAAAAGAGGAAAGAATGTCTTTGCTAAGTACAATTTTCACTGAGTTTTTACATTCATTTAAAATAGCACATTTTACTTAAACATCTAGCAAACTTTTGAAAAAAACTACAGATTCAAATGAAGTGGCTCATTGGGTCTGCATCATTGTATACCAATGTATCTTTCACAACTTCATTCAGACAGTAAAACGATTTATGCGTTTATAACCTTAACTATAACTTTAACTATGGGAATTTAAAGAATAATTTTCCAGCATATGAGTCAGCAATTTAACTGGCCGGGTAGAACTCTGAAAGGATGAACATTTCATTTCCACTTTCCCAGCCTTTTATCATGCTAAATCACGAGTCAGAGACCTGACAATGAAATCCATTTTGTATCTGGGTTTAAAAGGCTTTAAAAGTTGAACTTAATGCTCTTTACAGTGGAATATGCTCTGTAGGTGCCAAATAAATTTAAAGCCAAGGTCGTAGTCTTTGTTACTGCTAGTAAAGAGAGATTTACTACCTGAGATGGTCCCACTCTTGCAGTGACATCACCAGCTCATGTAAGGATTGTTTTGCTTGTTAAAACTGAAGATCACAACTTATAGAGCACACATCTATGCCTTCACTTACATAAACGTACATAGTGCCTTGTATGTGGATTTATTGGCATGTGTTCATAGGAAAGCAGTGATCACAATTTTAATGTACAGAGTTCTGTGTCAGTAAATGTGTATTTGTACCTTTCATTTATTTGTTTAGCAAGTGTGTATTGGGTGCCTGCTCTGCTTGTCATACCCTTAGAAAAGGAGACCAAAAGTCAGTAAGACAGGTCTCTGTTCTCATGAAAGTTTTGACCTGAGGCAGCAGTAGTAAACCAAGTGTTAGAAGACAGTACAGCAACTCGTCTAATAGAAATAGGCCTGGGAGCATGTGTGGAAGCACCAAGGTAGTCTTGAATGGGAAGTTTCTTTCGGATGAGGTGAGATCTCATCTAAGAGATCTAGTAGGAATTTGAGGTTGAGGGGGGCGTTCTTGTCACAAGCAGAAAGAGCAAAAGTAAAGGTGGTGTTGAAATAGTAACTGTCTTGGGCTTCCTCATGTCCTGCCAGATGTTCGTTTGTAAGACTACAAACTATTGGGTGTTCTGGTTATTAATCCAATGGAATTCTGTGTGTCTGAATTAAATTTAAGAGGCCAAGTGTCAGTGTGAATTGTTACCCACCAAAGTGACAGTGCTCTGTTTTTGTTGCAGAAATGCAATGCGTGTTACCAGGAGAACAGGACACATGCTAAGGTCTTCCAATGTAATAGCACAGGATTTTTCAGCAAATCTGTACCCTCTCTTGGACTTCAGTATTGTGAGCTCTAATGTGCTATTTATTTTAGGTATAAAGAAAGAAGAAACTGGATAAAGACAAAAGGACAGAGATTGCAAGTTGAATTTTAACGTAAAAGAGATAAATATTCATGTTTTTCTTTCCATAGGTCTTTTGGACAAAGCCCATTTTACTTTTTCTATGCCCAGTTTTGGAAATCTAGCTTTCAAATCATGACTCTGCTTTTTTAAATCACTCGTGAAAGATGAGTGAATTGTATATATGTATATATTTTGTTTTAAAGAAAAAATTATAACTCTGTGTGTGTATTCACTTTCTCGACCACAGCTTCTGAGAAAAAGGCACATAGGAAATGACATCGTCACCATCGTCTTCCAAGAGCCTGGGGCACTTCCATTTACTCCAAAAAGCATCCGGTCCCACTTTCAGCATGTCTTTGTCATAGTCAAAGTGCATAATCCATGTACCGAAAATGTGTGTTATAGGTGAGTCAGTAATCCCTGCCTTCTCATTCTCTCAGGTTTGTTTTGGCAGAACATCTTTTCTCAAAATATCTTTGTTTCCTGATTATTATTTCTAACCTCGTAAATTTTTAATCACATTGCCACTTTTTGTAGGAAATAATTGCCTTCTTCCCACCCTGCCCCTTGAAACAGTAAAATGTCTAGCAGTGGAAAGTGGTAGATGATACATTTCCTCTGTTTTCCCCTTAAAAACTTCGTCTAGCCCCTGCCAAAACCATTAGTTTACTTGATATCAGCCTCTGAGTTGGGTGAAGTGTCCATTTAAGTTCTTTTCAGGTGAAGTCAGTATTGTGGCAGAGAAGTATTTCTTCGCGTCAAAGGTCTTAGAAACACTCATCACCACAGGGCTGCTGAAACCAGGAGTTGGTGCTTCTTTGGTGACTTCAAAAGGTCACGTGTGTGCGTTGGAATCTCAAGACTGATTCAGATGAGGGCTGCTTTTAGTTTTTACCCTTGCTTAGCATTCTGTCTTAGGAAACAGTTACAACTGAATGATCATTTACCATGAGAGGTATTGGTAAGTGGCATTTTGACCTGAGTTTGAGTCTAGCTTTACTATTTATCATGGGGCTTTGTGAGTTATGTTGTTTTTCTGTTTTTGTTTTTGTTTTTGAGTTGGAGTCTCACTCCATTGCCCAGATTGGAATGCAGTGGCCGCTCCCGGCCACTGCTGCCTCGACCCACTGGGCTCTGGTGATCCTTCCGCCTCAGCCTTCCAAGGAGCTAGAACTACAGGCACGCGCTACCAAGCCTGGCTAATTTTTGATTTATTGTAGAGATGAGGTCTCGCCTGTCCAGGCGGGTCTCGAGCCCGCGGGCTCAGGCAATCCACTCACCTCAGCCTCCCAAAGCACGGGATTACAGGCTGAGCCACCGAGCCCGGCTTATGTTGTTTTTCTTAGTCTTCAATTCCTTCTCTTAAAATTGAGGATGATAGTACCTACTTCAAAATGTGGTTATGAAGAATAAGTAGCTTAAATTATACAGAATACCTATTAGAGTTCTTAGCATTTATCCAAGGTTATTTTCCTTTATCTCGTTTTTTGTTTTTTTTTTTTTTTGAGTTGAAGTCTCACTCTGTCGCCCAGACTGGAGTGCGGTGGCCGGGAGCGGGCTCGACCTGCTGGGCTCCGGTGATCCTTCCGCCTCAACCTTCCAAGTAGCTGGAACTACAGGCGCGTGCTACCACGCCTGGCTAATTTTTTTTTAATTTATTGTAGAGATGAGGTCTTGCCAAGTTGCCCAGGCGGGTCTCGAGCCCGCGGGCTCAGGCAGTCCACTCACCTCGGCCTCCCAAAGCGTGGGATTGCAGGCTGAGCCACTGAGCCCGGCCCTTTATAATCTTAAAACAGTAGTTGCCTGTTCAGCTGCCCACTGGGCCTAAGTTGGGGGCATGAATATTCATTATGAGAGAGTGGTGTACCCACAAAGACTGCAAAACTTGCCTCCTACAGGCAAGAAACACCTGATACCCAACCCATCTTAGAAGAACAGAGTCTTCGGTTCAAAATCAGTAGTTCTTAGCCTGAATTTTTGCCTCCTATTCAGCGTGTTAAACATAGCAAGTCTGTAGCCCATTGTGGTATACGTTCTCATGGAACAGGCCTGGAATCGACCCTAACTCTGCACGTTTTCCTCTCATGCTCATTCTCATATACATCTGGGTTTTAGACGACTGGCCAAAATGCTCAGAACTACTTTTTAAAAAAATTATATTTGAAGAAATGTAGTATTTCTTCTGTATAAATGATATGCTCAAAATCAGTAATATTGATACAAATGTGGTAAGTTGGCTTTTTTCCTGGGTTTTCCCTCAGTGAATGATAATTAGGAAGAATAATCAAACTGAACTTGCTTATGGATTGGAAACTTAAGCCTAGGGCTTTATTATAGTTGGTGTTATTCTATTGACTGTTATTTTTAGGTCATATCAAGTATTTTTAGCTACTTTCTATCTTTACGCTTATCTTAAGGTGGTTCATTAGCATAAAAAAATCTTAAAAATAAATGGCATCTATTTTTACTTCTTTTACATTTTGGGTTTTAGTTAAATTACTAGAGGAGGAATATTTTTGAAACCAATATAAATCTAGCATATAAACAAAGTTCATTGTATTACTTTTTCTCTGATACAATATAACGTATGCAAATCATTCAGAGATGGAGTCATTGTTTTTTAAGAAGCCACTTTATCATTAAATTAACATTTACAAATGAGATTCAAATGTAGAGTGTCTCAAAATTTTGGAAGTGCCTCATCAGCTCCATTGATCTTGCTTTAAAGCATCACTAGTATTTCTCAAAGAATCAATAATAATTTTCAGGAATCCTGTAGTCAAATCAATTCCATATTTTACGGAGCTATACTTAACTCTATCACATGGAATAAGGTAGGAGTGCCCACATTTTCCAGAACTATGTTATATTAGTTTCATAAGAGCACTCCTCTAAACATGCCAGTGACTAATTTGTAAAAATAATTTCCAAGGAAATGAGAAAGTATGGTTCAACCCTACTGTTTTTTAAAACTGCCATGTCTTAATCTGGAGATGCATTTTAGAGAAGACTAGATGGTTCCCACACAGCCCCCAATCGCTCTTGTGAAGCCTGCTTTTCTCACAAGCTTTGTGTGGGTGTTGAGTGGTGGGCGGGGCATTCTTACTGACAAAGACACACAGTACCAGGTAGTGCAGTTCCTTAGGCCTTATTGCCCCCCAAAGGGGCCATGGGGTTGAAAGCACCTCTTCTGATGAAAACTCTGCAGCCTGTTGAGTGCACCTGCCTGAGCAGAGGAGCATGCTCACGCCTTGCAGAGGGCTGCAGCAGGGTGCTGGGGAACTCATGCTGGCTCTACCTGGACTGAGGAGACATGGGGCAGCACCCCCAGAGCTCCATGAAGCACCTCACTTTAGCCTGAATTTTTTAAAAAGCAAACATAACTTATTGCCTGTTTCTTTACAGAAGATTTTAAAATTTTAATCATTGTAACCAATGTGGAGCTAACTTTGAGGGATTTATGTTTTTGTGTACTTTGCAAGATAAACTCTGTAAAATGTGCTCTTCAGTAACTGAATGAGAAGACTTACTGTATAGGCTTGGTAGCTAACAGTAAATTAAAAGTGGAGAGATAGCTACAGAATAGGATGACTGCCATTTTAGAAGATTTAATATGTAGCCCCTTCTGACAAAAATTAGGTGGCAGGGTTAAATCATGTATCAAAGTCATATGATTGTAACAGTACTAATGATAATAACAGCAACAGTTTGGGTAATACAGTCTTTATAGTCATTATTTTGTTTCATCATTACAGTGGGTTTTTGAGTATGATATTATTTTAGTCTCCATTCTACAGTTGA
The DNA here is from genome assembly GCA_963574415.1 of Tarsius wallacei. Taxonomy (NCBI): domain Eukaryota; kingdom Metazoa; phylum Chordata; class Mammalia; order Primates; family Tarsiidae; genus Tarsius; species Tarsius wallacei. The sequence continues at coordinate 66,772 of CAUYQG010048367.1, forward strand.
GAAAACTGAGGCACTGCAGGATCAAGTAACTAGCTCAGTCCCACTCAGGATTCTATGGGGATGCCTGACTCCAGTTTGCTTCTCACCGCTTTTCTTTATTGCCATTTGACCGTTAGGCTTTCCTAAAACCCTTTCATGTGCTTATTAAGAAATGCTTCTCTTTTTGTTTTTGCTTTTGGTAGAAGGGTCTTATAGATCTAAATCATTAATAAATGATATAAAGTTATTTGGGTAAAATAAGGAGTTCTGACACATGTTCTTGTCCTGACACATTGGGAATTATCTGAATCTGGTAAAAGAATATTCCTCCTGTCCTCGACTCTGCTTGTATACATAAGAAACATATAAACTGTTGTAACCCGTGGATCTCTGATCGATCCCCGTACCCAGACTATCATAGTAATCATGGAACAGCCATACTTAAATTCTGCTGCTTCTCTTGCCCAACTTTGAGATGCACAGGAATTTATTGAACGAGAACATAACATACATTGGAGAGAGAATCTCCAATTAGATATAAGAGTGTATCATTTGGTACAAGAATTGCCTTAATAAAATATAGAGTAACTATGTCTCTTTCTAACTACTATGTAACTCCAAAGTGAGAGCCATTTGTGAGCATTTTTGGATGCTGAAGTGCATGCAGGCTACAGTCGGAGAGTAGCACGAAGTCCTGGGAGTTACTGCAGAAAAGTCATCCTTAAAGTGTCAGATGAGAGTTGGTCTCCCCAGCATTCCATGTGTAAAGTACCGCTAGGAATCTATGCCCATCAATGGAAGAAAGAACCAAATGTGGAAGGATAATATATGTGTTTATTGCACCTGGTTTCAGGAGGGCGGGTTCCAGTGTACAGAGAGGCCTTGGCCCTTGAGCTCCTTGACTGTGTAGGGAGGAGAAGCCACAAGGGTGTGATTGGACCCCTCACAAGTCCAGGCAGGTGGCTTTGGGGCCCCTCTCCTGGGGTTATGGGTGGGGCCGGGGGTAAGTTGGTTCTCACTGTAGATTTTTCGCCCTAAGGATGGCAGTGAAGGGAAGACAAGTTATACTAGATGTCGATCCCAGACAGCGTCGGTCTCTGTGACTTGCTTAGGGCCCTCCTTTCAGGTTGAGGACGTGAGTCAAGTCCTCCACCCCCGCCACGTCCTCTCGTTTAGTACTTGTACTGCCATGGAGGGCCACCAGATGCTGTTCCCGAGTTTGATGTGTCTGTGTCAAAGGGAAGCAGTCCTGTCCTCCCTTTTCATGCCAGTGATGAACTCTACTGAAGGGTGTGCAGATTAAAGCACAGGGGAGGGATACCGGAGCCTGTGATCTTTTAAAAGTCTAACCAACCACATTTCAGAAGAGGAGTTTGCATCTAGCAGAACAAATTGGACAGGATGTTTTCGTTCCTCAATTCACCGTTTTCAGGATTCTCGGGAGTGATGAATTTGCGGTGAAAGAGCACTTTCTTCCTTTACCCTGAAGTAGGTAGTGTTAGCTCAGGCAGATGTAGGAGCGGTACAGATTCTTGGTCTGTAGGGGCTGCTCAGTCACTGGAGAGCACGTGCTCTAGATGCCGTGGGATCCATTCCTTTACTTATCTTAGTCCTTCCTCTGTTAATTAATTCACTCTGTAGTTATCTTACTCAGGAAAGGGTTGGAGACAACTAGAGCAACTCTCTGGTGTCAAGGAGGATTATTAGTTTTGATGCTTGTTATCACTCTACGTTTGATCTTTTCAGTCCATAGGATCTCTTGAAACTTCACTCCCGTAAAACTTTAGATTTTCGAAAGGTTGTCAAGTGAGGCAAGCATTTTCTTTAAAAAGTTGACACTTAAAAATTTTATCCTTGTAAGTATGATTCTGTCCCATGCGTACTTAGTGTGTGTGTATGTAATTAGGATTCTGTCCCATGTTATTGGAACCCCACTCAGGAAACTGGGTCTAAACTCGCTTTGGTTGGAAGTGTGTCTGTCTTTCTCAGTGATAACCGACCCCACAGGGGTACAGAGCACCAAACTGCTGCCATCTAAAACTGCCCATCCCAAACACTGTGGATCCGTTACCCCCTGAATTAGTTTGCTAACACTGCCATTCAAAACCACAGACTTGGCTGGCTTAAACAGACATTTATTTTCTCATAGTTCTGGAGCCTAGAAGTCCAAGATCAAGGTGATGGCAGGGTTGGTGTCTCCGGAGGTTTCTCTCCTGGACTTGCAGATGGCCGTGTCTTCTCCCTGTGTCTCACATGTTCCTCCCTCTGTGTGCACGCATTCCTGGCAACCTTTTGTGTGTCCTAATCTCCTCTTTTTATTTAGACAGCAGTCAGTTGGATTAGGGTAATGACCTCATTTAACTTAATCACCTCTTTAAAGGTTCTGTCTCCAGATACAGGCACAATCCCCAGGTATTGAGAGTTATCATCTCAACATGTCGATTTTGAAAGGTACAGCATTCAGCCCATAACACCCCTTGTCTACTAAGTTTAAAACGTTTTGCTTAAACAAACAACAAAGAACCATGATATCCAGAAATTAGAACAAGAACCTGCAAAATAGACCAGCTAAGTTGGAAGTGTGGGTCATGCCAAATTTCAGAAGATAAATATTATGGTATTGTAGTTCATTTTGTTTTCTTTCTTTTTTTTTTTCTCTCTCCCAGTGTTGGAGTTTCCAGATCAAAAGATGTACCACCGTTTGGTCCACCAATTCCCAAAGGCGTAACTTTTCCAAAGTCAGCAGTGTTTCGGGACTTCCTTTTAGCCAAAGTAATCAATGCAGAAAATGCAGCCCATAAATCGGAAAAGTTTCGAGCAATGGCCACTCGAACGAGGCAAGAGTACTTGAAAGATCTGGCCGAGAACTTTGTCACAACTGCCACCGTGGATACCTCTGTGAAGTTCAGCTTCATTACACTGGGTGCCAAGAAAAAGGAGAAAGTAAAGCCAAGGAAGGATGCCCATTTGTTTAGCATTGGAGCAATCATGTGGCATGTGATAGCACGGGACTTTGGCCAGTCTGCTGACATTGAATGTCTTCTTGGGATTTCCAATGAGTTCATAATGTTGATCGAAAAGGATTCCAAGAATGTTGTGTTTAACTGTTCCTGCAGGGATGTTATTGGGTGGACATCTGGATTAATGAGTATCAAAGTGTTTTATGAAAGAGGAGAATGTATCCTCCTGTCCTCAATAGACAACTGTGCTGAAGAGATAAGAGAAGTCGTTCAACGACTAGTAGTAAGTACATGTTGTACCTTTTTCAGCATTTTTGTGTCTTTAATTTCAGATTTACAGGAGCTTTCACTAGGGAAATCCCACATGAATTACTATTTCTTATGGATACCCAGCTTCATTTCAAATGCTAGGTCCTTTGGAAGAATTGCTGAACACATGAATGGTGGGGAAGCACCCATTATAAATCAATTGGAAAAGAAAAGTTAAGCCAACTTTCGAAAGAGAACGTTGAGGTATATTTTTATGGTATCTGAAGGAGAAACAATTTCTAGGTCTTGTGTCTGTCCGTGGGAGCTGATGTGTTATCCCTTCCCAGTCGGTAATTAATATACACAGACTTGCTGTTGATGATATGAATGGCGAGTCCTGTTTGCAGCTTCCATTCTGTGCTTGCTTACACAGCAGACATTTTTGTTTAATTTGTAACGGTAAATAGTTTTTTTTTGCTGCAGTTTCTTAAGGAGGTTTGGAAGAATTACACAGTGGGTTAAAAAGATTTGAAAAAAATGTATTAAAAGAGATTTTTTTAAATGTGATTTTTTAGTTCTGTACTAAAGTCCCTGGAATCTCTTAAACTTTACTCCCATAGAACTTTAGATTTTCAAAAGGTGATCCAGTAAAATGAGCATTTTCTTTAATGCTATATTATGTTCATGGTATCTAATGGTCATATTTCTGCTCCCGATTTTAACCAAGTAAGGTTCAAATTTTAGTCTGAGTATATACAATAGAATAATAAGAATAAATCAAAATGTCTCCCATTTTAATTGTTTTTGGTAGCACAAGACAAAAACATGCTTTGACAGTAGCATTGGTCATGTGTAGATCTTCCCTCAAGTGGGGTGTGTTTTTCTTTTAATTAGAAAATATGTAGTCAGTTATGGTCACGAAGAAAAGGAGAAATTCTATCCTTTTTGTTATTAGAGACCATGTATACGAGAGAATAAAATCAGATCCGTGTCTGCTAGCCTTTGAAAAATAATTTCGTTATTTGTAAACACTATTTACAGGAAAGTGGCTCAGTGTGTTCAGCAGTATTATCAGGTGTATGTGTGCAAACCTAGGTATGAGTTTGAAGATGATTAAGTATGTGATTAGTTTATATGCCTGGAGAATTGACTCTTGTATTATGCTTATGTGTCTCTAGATACACTGTGCTCTGGGTAATTGCAAATTCTTCTTTTTAGCATATCCACTGACTCATCACAATCCGTGCTCCTGAAAATGCAGCACAAACAAATGCGACCTCATCAGCCACCAAAATGCACTTTCTGTGGATTTAAACATGGGCTGTTAAGCATTCGCTATCCCCTGGACCCCATCCTACCATTTTCCTAGAAAAACGTATTGCTAATGTGACTGAGGTGCCTCGTGTCAGGAATATGTTTTAGGAACTATGTTCTGTGTCCAGGATAACTTGCAACATGGGTTGTTGGAAACAAGCCAGTCCTAAGACTGTTGAGGACATTGAATCTAAGGGTTGGTACAGGGCGGTAGGCAACAGAAATGGGGAAAAGAAGAGGATCCAGTCATAGAGATGCTGGGAATGCATGCCTTTTCGGCAGATGGTAGACTCAATGTCCATTCCCAGGTGATGAAATGTGGAACTAAAAGTGCCTGTTATGTAGATAAAGACATGGGAAAGGAATGTGAAATACAAGCTTATCCCTACAGGGCCAGCTTCATGGTTGTATAGCCCGTGCGGTCACACAGGGACCTGCTCTCAGAAGGGTTCATGCTTGGTTGCGTGCTCTCTATCACCATCTTGAATTTTTAAATAATTTTTGAGTAAGGGGCCCTGCATTTTTATTTTGCACTGAACCCTACAAATTATGGAGCCAGTCCCGGGCATATGGCTAGGAGGCAACTATTTTCATGGATAATTGTGAGGAAGTCCCAATAAATGGAGAACGTGTTCCGTCAGGCTTTAGGGGATGTTAAGAAGTGAGGCATACAGGGGATAAAGAAACAGTAAAAAGCCAAAGTAGGGGAAGTTAGCAGGTGGTTGGAGGAGATAAGCCTAAAAGACAGAGCTTGGAAAACTCTGGGAAGGCTTGGCCTTCTTCAGTCTAACATATGCATGTTAAGTTTCACCTGACAATTGCATGAATATTTGAAAGAAGACAGGGCACCTGTTATATGTAGTCTTTTGGTACGATTGCTTGGAACCAAGTTGAAAAGTGAGGGAAAATTTTATTTGCATTGGACATATTACAGAAGTACTTTTTCAACAGTTTTAAATTAATTCAGTTAATGTCTTTGAAAACTTCAATCTTTCAAAACTTTACCACTAACTTAAACCAGCAATGTCTTTTACCCATTTTGCTGAGTCTCAGACTGTCACAGCTGTCCAGGAGAAGCTGATTGGCACTGTGTGCACTTGTAGTAACCATGGAAACATCAGACACAGTGGTGATACCCAAGCCAGCCTCAGTCCCACAGCTGTACTTACTGTCATAGGTCTTATTAAATAAGTATCTGTGTATTCAGAGCATGTTTCATGGAAATGGAGCATTCATTAAACTGAAACTTCGTGCATTGCCCCTGGGCCTTGGGGGATAGAGTGCAATACCTCCTGACTCGAAATTTCCCACAAATAAGTGATGTCTTAGTCATTCAAATGATATTTAATGAGCCTGTGTTTTTTTGTTTCGTTGCACGTAAACTCCGCTTAGTAAGCACTTTTGAGCATGTTTTACTGGTGCTTTCGTGCACCAAGTGAGTTGCAAACCACCTTCTTTCATGTTCCTTTTTATAGTACGGCTGTAGGCTCTCATTCTCGGGCAAGATACATGCACAGGGGCTTCCACTACTTGAGGTTTCCCTTGGCCCCAGGGGCATGGGCCCGATGGAGGAGAGACAGCCCGTGGGCACATAGGGTCTCTCTGGTTAACAGCCCAGGAATCTGGCTGTCTTGCCCCCACCCTTGATCTAAACTGTCCTCGCCAACCAGGTGAGCATGGGCAGTCAGTCCCCAGAAGAGGACCCAAGGGGACAGAACAGGACCTCCTCAGTACATCCATGGGGCTGGTGCACAGAGAGTTTTTTTAACTCGCTGACTTCCTACTGTTGCCCTTCTGAACTGGGAGGGGACTTTAATAGGTTTTCGTGCTTGGTGGTTGAAACTTGTAATGGTCTTTATATTTTTTTCCATTGCTATGATTCTCGTAGAACAAAAAAATACACATAAGAGCCAAGTCCATGGACATAAGAAAGGATGTGGCAGAAAGAAGCTGATAGCAGTTGCAAGTATTCCTTTTGAAAATCAATCGGCAAGCTCTGAAAACCCACTAGACTGCTTTTTCTTGAGAAAACCAAACAGCCAAAGACTGACAGCTTTCCTGGAAATGCAAAAGAGTGACTAGTTCACAAACTTACCCAAATCCTCTCTTTTCGAAGTTATCAGTTTACAACCCTGCTTGCTATGCATTTCCTGGAGACCATTTGTTCTTTGAAAAATCTAATTTTGCTGAGTATCGCCTTGTGAATTCCAAAGAAAATGTGTAATCGCTCAGCCCGACCCCCGCTCCCTTACTGAAACTAAGGTATAAGACCCCTCTCCTCCTTCCCCGGGGGGCTCATCCTGGGAGCATTAGCCCGCTGAGTCGAGTCTGTACAAATAAATCTGCTACTTCCTCGGTGTCACGGCCTCTCTGTGTTCCCACTACAAGGAGGGGAGAGAACTATCAGAACCCATCTGATGCCCTCAAGGTCTGGGTCAGTGGCATCTAAGAAAAAACAAGATACTTGTATTAGGAATAGATACGTCTTCAAAGAATGAAACCATTGTTATGCTTTTATTTTTATTTTTTGCACTTGATGCCAAGATTGTGATGAGCTCTGGACTTAAATGCATTCTTGTCTTGTCACCTGCATGGTTTAAGGGAAAGGTAGAGAGAAGTGGGCACCTTCTAGGCTGTGAAGGCGGCTGGCGTGGAGCCTGTATACGCACCCTGAAAGGGGCCCATGGCAGCATGGGCAGGACAGGCAATCTCTGACGGTCTCCTTCCCCCTTAGATAGTGACGAGAGGCTGCGAGACTGTGGAAATGACCCTGAGAAGGAACGGGCTGGGGCAGCTCGGCTTCCACGTGAATTTCGAAGGAATCGTCGCAGATGTCGAACCTTTTGGCTTTGCCTGGAAGGCCGGCCTACGCCAAGGGAGCCGCCTTGTGGAGATCTGCAAAGTAGCTGTGGCCACGCTGACCCACGAGCAGATGATCGACCTGCTCCGGACGTCTGTGACTGTGAAGGTGGTCATCATCCAGCCACATGACGACGGCTCACCCCGGAGGTAAGGCATGGGAGGATCCAGCAACGCTCACTCCTTTTTTGCCTCTGTAGCTGTGGCTGTTCTCACTGCTCAGCGAGGTTCCCAGAAACGTCATCAGGCACATCTTCAGATGGTGTTGTTAAGATGTCAGCCATGAGAGTAACAGAAAAAGCTTTGAAGAAGTTATTGGTAAATCATAAATGATAAATTGTAATTTTCTGAACAACTTAATGGGGCATCAACTACATAAAAGCTGAGCTCTTATAAACTAAAGGGAAGAGTCTCTGCTTGGTTTCACCTGGACCAGTGAGACTTATGTCTGAGAGGAAATATTCTTTATCACAGCTCACTCTCAGCAGATTAAATGCCTTTCTTTACACAACGAGGGTTTCTTTCTGTAGTGTGAAATCATCAATTAGTAAAATATTTGAGATGAATACCTGTATGTATGAAGGAATGTTGGTGGTTGACTACTCTGTTCTACAGGTAGAAACTTGAGAGATGTTGAACTGGTTTGGGCGATTGTCATAACCTGTTTGGAGAAAGATGAAAAGAAAGGGCTAGACTTGGAAGGCTCAGAGGTGAATAGGTAGAGGATAGAGGCAAGAGTGGAATTACAAAGCAATACTGTTCCATTGCTAATGGAAAATCGTCATGGCCAACATCAAGAAAACACAAGGCCAAGAGGAGAAAGAATGCTAATTAAGAAGGCGCCATCCTTGCCCAGCCTGATAGCATACATCCATAGTCCCAGCTACTGGGGAGACTGAGGTGGGAGGATCACTTGAGCCCAGGAGTTCAAGGCAGTGGTGAGCTGTGATCACACCACTGTCCTCCAGCCTGAGCAACAGAGTGAGACCCCCATCTCTCAAAAAATAAAAAAGAAAAGAAGAGCCATCCATTTCCATTCAGTCTGTGGCCCACACCTTGTGGAATCGCACATCTGGTGGTAGTATCTAGAGCACATTATCTCTGTCTTTACCCAGATGGAGTTCCTGCAGGCAGCCTTGAGAGCTCTGGTTTTTGAGAGATGCTTGAAATCCAGACATTTGCTGGGTGCCCTTCGGTAGTTCACAGACTTTCTCTAAGCCCCGCTTACTCTAAGATGGGCAGAATAATATTGCCTGTGCTCTACAGTTTCTGTGAAGATTAAATAAGATGATACACGTAAGGCACTTAGAACCTTCTAGCATAGTCAACACCCTACACATCTTAGTTTTAAAAGAACTAGCATGTTAATTTCTTTCATATTTATTGTTTAAAGATAGGAGGATGACTATGCCCGCTTTCTAGGCTTCCTAACCTAGGTCACTCTTTTTCTTTTCTCCATCTCCTTTCTTTATCCTTTAAACCAGCAGTATCCAGTAACACCTTCTGCACTGATAAGTTCTATTTCTGTATTTTCGATGGCACTTTCTTCAATGATATGTTTTATGTTTGTTCTGTCCAGAATAGTAGCCACAAACCACATGTAGATTATCGCATCCTTGAAATGTGCAACTGAGAAAATGAATATTTGGTTTCAATTTATTTAGATTTAATTAGCCATATGTAACTAGTGGCTTCCATATTGGTTAGATCTGCTAAACCATGTTCTCCTTTGGAAAACAGACCAGTCTCAATACTTTCTCTACTGTTAATGTGCAAAATTTTACAAGTCTTGTCTCTATTAGTTATCTTACTGTTTGCTCCCAGCCTGACGTTCTATGGCCTTTTTTCCTGTATTTGTCCAATGTGTTTATGAAATAAAGGTTTAAGAAGCTGAACTTCTTCTTTAGAGTATCAGTACCTTGTCAAGATGTTTCTTGTTGCCTTGCTTGATTGTCCTGTTAAATCCTACTCTCCAAGAATTCCATGAATCACACAGTGTTATGAGTCCAAAAAAAATAAAGACAAAACATTATTTTATTAAAAATGAGACTTGAAATAACAAAAGACAAATTCGTTAGGCTTTAGAAGCTAAAATATTGTGTAAGGAAAAAATTTTTATAATAAAATTTCAGCCAGTTATTAGATATTCAGTTATTCAGTTCCATATAGTAAGATTTGTTTTCCTTGATAGAAATACAGATTTGTAGCTTTTGTCGTGAGAATCAAGTCTTTTATCTGTTAGTATCAAGTCTTTTATCTGTCTTAAAGCCTGATTACTGCTAAAGATTTGAACAAAAATGTTACATTCTTCCTTTGGGTTAAAAAGTGACATTTCTTGCCTTCTTTTTTTTTTTAAGTTTTGTTCTACTATTGCTCAGCAAGAAAGGTTCAAAGGTTTCGACAGATCTTGTGAACAAAATGGTAAAGCTACCATTATGTCTGGTATTTAGAACATATGATTTAGGAGAAGAGAATTTCCTAAGAAATAATGAATTATTTTGCAGCTAAAACACACAAAACTACATTTTAAAAGATGAAGCAGCTGTTACCTTTTTATCCAAGGACATGTTTTTCCTCTAAGGAGCCAGTTATCTGGCTCAGTCTGCACATAATTAATTCTTTGTTTTAAATGCAAATTCTCTTATTGAAACTAGTCAAGATATTTATCTGGAGATTTTTGCCCTTGCTTCCTAGGAGTCCCATTAATGTTGTTCCCTAAAGATACAGGATTTTTTTTTTTCCTTCCTGATCAATCTATAATACTCTCTTCTATATGTGAACCTTAGCCAGAGGGATTAGAATTAGCTATTTGCCTAATAGCAAAACTTCAGAATTGGGACACTCATATCCCACATATCTGCATGCAGGTCATGAAGGTTTTTAGCCTACCATGTGTTAAAACTCTTTCGATTCCGTTTTCCAATTTTCTGTGAATCTGCATTTGTAAATTTTTAACTCCATATTCCTCTTAGTTTTGGATTTGTTTTCTACCTGTGACTGTCTGGGTGCCTTGATAAAAGTACTTGCTGTTGCCAGACAACCTCCTGTAACCAAAGCTCCCCTTGTAATACCAGCCCTTTGCTTTGGACTGCAGTGTACATATGGAATGTCATTTTCACTTTTGTCCTTGTGTTTAGCATGTTTAACCTTCTGCATCATTAGGCTTGTTGAGAAATTCTAGAGAAGGGGCTAAGTGAGGAATGGGTAGCACTTGACTCATTTTAAAAACTAAAATACCGCCGGGCTCGGTGGCTCAGCCTGTAATCCCGCGCCTTTGGGAGGCTGAGGTGAGTGGATTGCCTGAGCCCGCGGGTTCGAGACCCGCCTGAGCAAGCGAGACCTCATCTCTACAATAAATAAAAAAATCAGCCGGGTGTGG
>CAUYQG010048370.1:0-11528 GCA_963574415.1 Tarsius wallacei
ATCAGATAGATTAAAGACTTAGCTGTTAGACCTGAAACCATAAAAATCCTAGAAGAAACTCTAAACAAAAAACTAAGTATCACATGTTCTCACTCATATAGTAGACCTTGATCATCCAACATATTACCACAAGAAAATGACCGACAGTGGTGGGAAGCTATGGGGGGGGGGGCGCGATGGGATTTATGGTGATAAATATCTGTCTGGGGATGGGGAGACACCTCTTATCATCAAGGGTGCCTGAACGAAGCATTTTTGTATGCCTAACCCCTAACTGTACCCCATAATAGCATAATAAAAAAAATAAAATAAAAAAGGAAATTGTTTAGGAAATTGTCTAACCCAGGGGTTATAGGTCGTAACTGATAACTTTTGGCACCTATTGTTTTGTTCCTATCTGATTGACTTGGACACAAATAGCATCACCGGTATCAGGAAAGAGCAGGGAGATAATTTTAAAGGGTAGCTTTCCCATAACTGAAAAAATATGATGTATGCTTTTTAATGTATAACAAAGGGTTTATTTTTTGTGGACTTAAGGGGGGCGATAAAGGGACTATATAAGCATGTGAGAATTGAATAAAAATTGGCAGAGTCTTGAACTCTACCCAAGAAGAAACGCTCCTGTCATTCTTCTTCGCCATTCCTGATTCTCTTGTCTCAGGACCTGACTCTCTGCTTGGAGCTGGTCTCCAGCAGGCTGATTGTCAGGTAATCAAATTTTCAATACTGTTCATGCTCATGGAGACTGGGTTGGACTCCTGACTCTGTCCTTGGGTGATGGACTGGATCATCCCTGTTGATGCCAAGCCTTTGAGTTCATGACATACGGTAGATTCAATATAATTTTGGTGTTAAATAAATTATACTGGAAATATATTGAAATAAATTTTCTGTGCCAAAATATGCTAATTCTGTGTGTTCACTTGGCAGGCAATATAGAAAGATTAAAAGTTTTAGAGTCAAATTACATCTTCATTTCCTACTTTCTGAGCCTTTATTTTACATTTCAGTAGAGCAGAGGTGATAACAGTTATATCACAGAATTATTAGGGGATCAAATATGATGATGGACATAATTCCATACATATACTATTGTATCACAAAAATACTGTCTTTTGAAAATAATCTTTTTCTTTTCTGTAATCTAACATCATATGACTTTCTAAAAGCAGTGTGCATTCCACAGCAAAAATAAAACATAGTTGATATCTTTGAGTTTTTTGTCAAAAGTGCAAGCTTTCTTTTATCATTCAGGTCCACTCCTGAATGTTTTCTCCATGAATAATAAATGTCAGTTTATCCAGAATAACAGAATAATGATGGCAAATTAGCCTAAACTTGTTAATCCCCTTTCCATAGAAGCATCTCCAGACTTAACATACAGATGCAACTTTCTATATTTATTTATCATTCATCTTCTATTAGTACAGAAAAATTGCATAAAATACTTGCTCCTGAATAAGGAATATCTGGAATCATTTTACTTGTTAAGAATTAGTTCAAAGGTCACCAATTAGCTTTCTAGTTTATCTCCCTTATTTTGAAAGAGGAAGCATTTGTAATTGTGTGTGTCTATGTGTATACATATGCATGTACACTTGAGTTCTTGCATGCTCACACACACTGACACACACCAAACACACAGGTGCAGATCGTTAGGTATTCTCATGCTGAAAGACTGAATTTTAACAGTTTCACTTAAGGAAATGTTGATTTTTTTTTCATAAGTTTTAAATTGGTGCCTCAGATGTTTAGAAGATGAACATTTCTGTACCATCTTTTGCCAAATAATGCAACTGGTAAAGGCATATTGTGAAATGATTAACTGAGAAGCTGATCGTTTAAAGGTTGGTTATTGCTGTTATTGTTAGTATCATCATGGTGTAATTGAATATGCTGTCAGAACTCAACTTTTGACTCTGAACTTTTCTTGTTGCTGAGTTAAAGAGCTAAAACAGAGAGTGAGAAACAAATTTGCATACATTTCACATACATGCATTTTATGCCCATTCTCCTAAATGCATGTGTGTAAAATCTGCATCATAATAGCTAAACTTTGCATGTTCTTACTATGTACCAGGCACTGTGTTAAGTGCTTTACTCATGTAATCCTCACAATAACTCTACATGGCATTTTTTGTTATTAGCCTCATTTTTCAGATAAAGAAACTGGGGCTTACAGAGGTAAAGTAGAGAGAGTCTATAAGTGGTAGAGCCTAGATTTTAACCCAGCTGTCTGACTTCAGAGCTGGAACTTGTAGCTGCCACATGACACTGCCTGGGTGCTTGTGTAGTCATGGACCCAGAGTTGGAAAAGATGTTGGTCAATCTGTATAGCTCTCACTTTAGTGCTTGATTCTGTCTTCATCTCAGACAGATGGCCATTCATCATCTGTGTAACTCCAATAATTGGAATTTCAAAACTTCACAAGATAGGCCATTCCACTGTTGGACAGCTCTGATCACTAGATATCTCATTTATGTATTTACTGGAAATTTGTCTCCCTGTAACTTGCCCATATTGGCAGTATTGGTTCTAGTTCTGTTTTCTGGAGGAATAGTAAACATCTCTCTTCCCTCTTCTACCTGGCTGGTTTTCAGATGTGCTCCTTTAAGTCTTCTTTTTTTGAACAGCTCTGTGTGGTTTGCAGACCCTTCACCAGTGTCGTCACCCTTTCTGACAGTCTAGTTTGTCAGTTGACTCTGACAAGATGCTGTACACAGAAATGAACACCACAGTGAGGCAGCCAATGCAGCAGAAGCACTTCTGGACTGAGCCGTGACATCTAGGTTGAGATATCAGCACTGCTGCCTGCTGTGTGATGTCGGGCAAGTGGCCCCACAGCTGAGCCTCAAACTCTCATCTGTAACAGGGACAGAGTAACAACCCTGATACACAGCACTGTTGTGGGATCAAATAGGCTGGAGCTTGGGATAGTGCTGTGTGTGTCACAGCCCGTCAGGCCTGTCACCCTCTCGTTCTTTGGCCTGCTTTTTCGAGCTCTGCCACACCAGCATCATGTGTTCCTTTGCTTCTCTTCACATCTTTGCTCAAGTCACCTGCTAATTGAGGCCTCTCCTGACTACCGTATTTAAAATTGCAAGCACTCTTTCCTTCTGTATTCATTTTACCTGCATTTGTGTTCCCAGTTGCATTTATTACGGTCTCAAATATGCACATTTTACTTATTTATTCTGAGACTCTCCCACTAGAATGAAAACAGTGTGAGCTCAAGAATTTATCTATGTTCCTCACTTCTGGGTTTTCAGGACACAGCTGACAATCAGCAAACACATGTCAATAAGATAATGAATTACCATCATATTTATGTTTCTGGTATGTTCTGGCCATCAAAAAGCACAATTAAATGATTTTTATTTTGTTTTTTTAACAGAAGAAAAGTACAGTTGGCAAAAATATGAATTGTCTTAAAGTTTTAATTTCATTTTATTTGTTCTTTTAATATTTCAGCTATTGACCAGTTAATCTTCTTATACTCCAAGGATGTTTTCTGGTAAAATAGTTATCTCAGCTGGACTTCCTGGAGTGAAATAATTGTGATTCTAAAATTCTAAAATGTTAGTTAAAATGGAAAAATAGTAGTTTATCACTGATTTTGTTATCTAGTGACTAAAGGTCACAGTGTGGTGGGTAAATGCATACACTTTTTTGCAAGTGATGACAAATCATGGCATTTTCTGCTTGTGAGTTCATTGTAGCTCATCATCTGCATTTCTGATTTCTGACTGATGGTATAGCAAAGTGGTTACAGCTCGAGCTAGTAGACTGTTTCCATGTTAATATAGTTTTTGAAGCTGGTAAACAAAGGGGAATGAACAGGGCAAGGGAGGCAGAAATTCCGATGGGATCAAAGCCTCCTTGTCAGAGATTAGGAAGACCCTGGGGATCTAGGATCTCAGCCTGCTTTCCAGAATGACCAGAGGCTAAGAAACATGGTGCCTGCTTAGGGAGCATCCTCAGGAGAGCTTCATTCATCTACCTACATAGAGAGCTAACCGGCTACCTCATCTTAATGGAAGAAAACAACTGAAGTCAGCAGAATATCTGAATGTAGCAGGTGACCTGTCTAATGACAGGTCACAGAGGGATGACTTTCCTCATAGCAAAAGTGTATCTTGGGATACAGGAAAAGAAATACAAAGAAACACTTGTCTTACCCAGGAGAGTTGACTCTAGAAATATGAATTATTGACACATGCTTTTTTGTTGTTGAATGTTTGCACTTCTACCCAGATCATATAATGCTGTCAGCAGTTAGTGCTGTATCAATATCAAGTTAGTGCTGCTCTGAATTTATGTCTGCAGAATCTTGTTTGGTCAGAATCCCTGAAAAATCCCACAGCTGCTTATTTAAACTTAGTTTTAATTTGCTCCAAAATGTATTTTAATCACGGGGGGTGGGCTTTTAGCATAATGCTATAAATCTATCATTCAACTAGCAAAGGGCAGAGCTCAATTCAGCCCGCAAAACTTGGGAGCTAAAGTCTGGGGCTTAGTCCCTCCGCTCCCCAATGCAGTTGTGAACGTATCTACTTATTCAGACCCTCTTGAGGATTTGGTGGAGAAATGGAGAAGGAGAAGAGAATATAGCCCTTGACCATCAATGAACTTATTCCTGTGGTACGGAAAAGACAGAAGCAGGTGGTGATTGGTTCAGGTGATAGAATTCCCAAAGGAGGGAAACTTAAAAGAAGGGAAAATCACTATGGGCTGAAATGGTCAGGGAAGATTTCCTGGAAGAAGTGACCTTTGGCTTGTGCTTTCCTTACATGCTGAGTAAACTTCCTGCCACAAGAAATTGTATCCTTGAGTGTTCAGCCTCTGATAAGAGTTCTATGAATGGCACCCTGCTTGGGGTGCCTTGTTTAAGTTTGTGGACACTTAAAAAATAGTTCAAATATGTATATACTTTTGATGTCTTTCACATCTGAAAACATAATTTGTGTTTTTCTGAACTGTGGAAGCAGATGATATTAGAATAACAGTGTCAGCCGGGCTCGGTGGCTCAGCCTGTAATCCCACGCCTTGGGAGGCTGAGGTGAGTGGATTGCCTGAGCCCGCAGGTTCGAGACCCGCCTGGGCAGGCGAAACCTCATCTCTACAATAAATCAAAAAAAAATTAGCCGGGCGTGGTAGCGCACGCCTGTAGTTCTGGCTACTCGGAAGGCTGAGGTGGAAGGATCGCCGGAGCCCAGCAGGTCGAGGCTGCGGTGGCCGGGAACGGCCACTGCACTCCAGTCTGGGCAACCGAGTGGGACTCCAACTCAAAAAAAAAAAAAAAAAAAGAATAACAGTGTCTTCTGTATATATGTAGAAGAAACAGTTCAAAGAGGTGTTTTAGGAGTTGAAGGGTAGTGTTCTGCAAAAGATAGAATGGTGTATTGAAAGACAACTTTCTGAATTTTTTGGTAACACTCACAGTAAATGCTTCCTTCCTTCAGTGATTGGGTTGGGTTTGACTAAATTAGCTATGTGAATTCTTTATTTAAGTTTTGTTTTGGGGTACTTGTTTTTTTGGGGGTTTTTTTTGAGTTGGAGTCTCACTTTGTCACCCACTCTGGAGGGCAGTGGCATGCTCCCGGCCACCGCAGCCCCAACCTGTTGGGCTCCGGCAATCCTTCCGCCTCAGCCTTCTAAGTAGCTGGAACTACAGGTGAGTGCTACCATGCCCGGCTAATTTTTTGATTTATTGTAGAGATGAGGTCTCACCAAGTTGCCCAGGTGGGTCTCGAACCTGCGGGCTCAGGTAATCCACTCACCTCAGCCTCCCAAAGGCGTGGGATTACAGACTGAGCCACCGAGCCCAGCTGGGGTCCTTGTTTTTAAATCACATTTAGGATCATTCAATTATTCTAACAGAAAACAAAATCTTTAAAATGCATATGTGTTGTTAAATTTTAAAACTAAAAGAAACATAAAGAAATACAGTCATGTACCACATAATGTCATGTCAGTTAATGATAGCCTACATATACTGTAGTGGTCCCATAATGTCATAATTACTGTATTTTACTGTAGTTTTTCTGTATTTAGTTATGTTTAAATACATACTTTTCATTATGTTACAGTTGCCTATAGTACTTAATTCAGTGACATGCATACAGGTTTGTAGCCTAGGAGCTACAAATCATATAGCCTAGGGGTATAGGTGGATATACCATCTGAATTCCTCTAAGTACATACTATTATGGTTGTATAACAACAAAGTCACTTAACGATGCATTTTCTAGGACATATTCCTGTCATTGGACGATGAATGAATGTCATATGACAAGTATCAGTGTACCTGCTTCTCAGCATTAAAAAAATAGATTTTTACAAGATAGAAGAAACTTCTGTTTGTGATTGTAACTCTTCCTTCTTCTGCAACAGTAATTATGGAACTAAATTTGGGTTATGCCACCACATGCTGCATTTCTTCATATTTTTCTGTATGTGGATTTATTTCTAAGTAATACATAGCATTCTACATATTGTATACAATTATATGCATACTTTTTTCTTTTAACTATGAAATTTATTCATTTTGATGTGTGTATCTCTAGTTTGTTCGTTTTCACTGCTTAATAGTGTGTGTTTGTGTGAATAGACCTCCATTTATTTAGCTATTATTCTATCAACATATATGGAATTCATAGTTTGTACGATAGACAATGAAGTTGTGAACATGTGTCTGTATATATGTGACAGTATTTTCATATGTTTGCAGATCATTTAACATTTCTATGATTGCTTGTTTATAATTTTTTTCATTTTTAATGGGTTATCTTTTTTATTTATAGACATTCTTTAGATATTATGAATAGTCACCCTTTATTGACTATATGTGTTGAAAATATGTTTGCCTCTACTGTGGCTTACCTTTTTACTTTTTATGGTGTCTTTTGAGGAACAGAAGTTTTAAATTGTAATCCAGAAATATGTATCATTTTCTCCTTTTTCATTTAAATGTGTTCAGTGTGCCATCTGTCTCTAGTTTAAGAAGTTTTCCTTAATAAGGTAATAAAACTTAATTTGAAAATAACTCTTAAAGCATTACAGATGCTAAAGATGAAATTATCAAGCTTGACAACATTTTAAAAAAATGTGGTCTCAAAAGTGACTCAAATTCAGTTAAAATGTCTATCAGTACCAGTTTACTCAAACCAGGGTCCCCTGTCTTGCCATAACTACTGTGTATGTGAATTTTCCGCTCACATGAAGTATCTTTGCATTTGCAAATTTGCATTTGCAAATATGAATGAGCATTTAGAGAAGGGAAATCATAAGTAAAACACCTATTTTCACAGAATTCTGATTATCAGCGGATTTATTTTTAAAAATTTCATGTACCAAAAAGCAGTCATTCACACAAGTACACATTACTGTACACAAAGCTCGTGTCATCAGTAAGTGGGCCACTGGTGGCTGCATTGATGGAGGATGCCAAGGCTCGGTGCAGCTTCTCTGCTTACTCATCACTATCTTCTTTTTTATAAATGTGATCTTAATTGCACTGTGATTGAGTGGCCTCTGTTACACGGTTGTGATCTAGGAGGCCACATGGAGTTTGTCAGCCAGGCAGCTTAGGGGCTGAAGTGACTTTCGTTTGGGTTTGGGTGGTAAATGTCCAAAATTCCTGAAATCTGTTTCTACTTTCTACAACCGCCAGTACATATGAGGACTTACAAGAAGAGAGGCTCATAAAAACCAATGGTCTGTTTCTTGGTATCTTTTAATGTGTCTGTCATCATGGCTTCTTCTTGTTTACTATCCAATAGAATCACTATTCATGTTATAGTTGCACTCTACTATGAATGGTTGTGGTTATCGTAATGGCTTGCCATTCATAATACAAGTTAAATGACCACTGGATTTTAGAAGAGGGTGGAAAGCTCCAGTGAAGACTTCAATATGATTTCCAAGTGCTATTTGTCAGCTTTGTAGAAAAGCAGTAACATGGATGAACGCTGGCTGTTGGCATTCCACACATTCTTTTTCTTAGAGACCGATTGAGTATGTGTTGATATTTTGGGCAGGGGGGCCTCGAGGTAAGGATGAGCCCACATTAGTTATCCTTTGTACTCTGCTAATTCCCTTGTCAGATTGAAGTGTGCTTGTGTGTTTCTTTTCTCTCCCTATCATTCCCCTTCCTTCATTACGGACTTTAAAAAAAAAGCAGGGACATCTTTTTCTAGTCAGATTCTAGCAGTTTTGTCTTCAAGTGCGGTTTGCGCTCACGGTATGTCTGTGGGGCTGAATTGCTACGGTTGGGTTGCCATACACCACGTAGTCATAGAATGGTTGTTGGAACGATGAGCATATGCTCAGTCTTTGTAGGTAAAAATGAGGTTGACGGCATGGAGAGAGGTGAGTCATGTGGGCTCATGGTTAAGACATTTATAGTGTTTCAGTCTTTTACGCTAGGAAAGTTCCATGAGAACTGTCATGAGGTTTGTAATTATCTTTGAATTAGTGTAGCCATTGATGAATATCAAATTGTTTTAAAATATTTATTTTGACATCTTTCCTGCTGTACAAGTAAATTTCTCTTCTTTTGCCTCAGTCTATTTTATGGCTTAAATGTTCACCTGCATGATTTCTCAGTATCCTTCTCTTTTCTGAGCTCCAGCTCCATTTCCCTAATTGCCTAGTACAGCTTTGCCTTGCTGCCACACTGTTCCTTCAGAAACATGCGGCACTACCTGGCCCTTCCTCCCTGTCTCTTATGTTTCTGCCTTCCTTTTTTCAGTTTATGGTATCACCATCTAGAGAGCTGTGCCAGCTGGAATCCTAGATGTCATCCTTGACGTGTTCCCTTCCCTGGTGTAATGAATGTAACAGATCACAAAGTTCTTTTGATTTTACTTCAATTATGCCTTTTCTGTTCTGACACTTCTTTCCCACTGTCTACCCTGTCCAAACCTTGCTTCTCTGGCAGAAGTGGGATTATGGCAGCATTTTCTTCGATGGCCTCTTCCTTCTCCATATGTGCTCACCTCAGCCTCAGGATAGTGTCTTTCAAAAGCCCAGATCTGAGCGCTGAGCCTACCTATATTCTATATAATGTCCTATAAGAATAGGGGGAAAATATTTTTAGCACAATAATCCTTTCATCTAGCAAAATGCATATTTTATGATTAGAATATTTAGGTGAGTTCCTTCAAATGAAGGGACTCAGACCTTACGTTACCCAAGAAAGCTCACCAAGTAAAGTGCTGTTAAAGCCAGATGGGGAGACTTAACCAATAGGCTTTGGCTTTCTCTCAGTGGCAGTCCCAACAGAGGGACAGAGCTGACTTATCCAAAGGGGGATTCATCAGTTTGAAGGCATGGAGTGGACGTGTGAGGGGGGCAGGAAAGGAAGGGGTATGCCACCAGTCTAGAGTTGGATGGAGTTGAAGGGGCTGGCAGTGGGAGCAGAGCTTGGCAGTTAGTTCACTGTGGAAACAGAGAGCTTGGACTCTCCAGTGAGACTGAGTACAGATCCAGCACTGTCACTTTCTTAGCTGGAAACCGTGCTTCACTTCTGTAACTTGTATTCCTGAACAGTTAGGGAGAATGATAATGGTGCCCACTTCATCCTGGTGTTGTTAGATGGTGAAATGAGTCGATGCTGGTAAAGAGTGTCAGAAATGCAGGAAAAACTGCCCAAATGTTGACTGTCATCAATTCTTGAGTTGGAAGAGTAAAGAGCTGCTTAATGTATAGTTTTACCAAGTTGTGCTTTGTGGGATGATGTGACAGACCCGTATCATTTAAACTTTAAGTGGGATTTGGACTTTTTAATGCAGTGGAGCAGTGGGTAAAGCCTCAAGGTAGGTGTGTATCAACAGCCAAGGTCCCTAGTGTGGAGATTTCAGAGGAACATGATATACTGAAAAGGGGATGTGCTTTGATATCAGGCCTTGGCTGTGGACTTAAGGATACATTTTAAATATAGAATTTCAGATCTCCAATCTGTTTAAATAGAAAAAATATGATATGGTAGAGATGAGTGGAAGGTAGAAATAGTTACTTGACAGGTTATTGTGAGGCATACGAGGAAACTGCCTGAAATGGGAGTGCTTCCCATTAATGGTTTCCTTTCTTGTTTTGAGACTGAAAGTCATAAAGGTAATTACAGTCTTTCGAAAGTGATGTCATTTCAAAAAGTGACTAGAGTTCAACAGTGGTTCCCTCAGCCTAATTTTTAGACCATGAGTTGCCTTTTCCTGACCTTCCTCTCTCAAAAGTTTTGCTTACAGGGCAGTCGTGTGTGGTCAGGTTAAAGTGCAAGTGGAGAAACTCTTGTTGCTCCTCTTTTTTTTTTTCTTCCTGGGCTAACCATTTGCCATGTTCTTCCTTTAAAGTACTTGTTACTTACTGTTTGGTGGAAAACTTTGGCACCCTTGGACTCCACACAACTGACTCTGAAGATCTTCAGCTTGTGAAGATCAGTAGCTGCAGCTCTTAGGTGCCCTCTGTCGATTTTCGAGCTCTTCACCTGCACACGTTCCTCCTCTGGCAGTCTACCCTGACAAATTCTTGTTATTTCTGACCTCTGTAAAGTCTATTTTGTCATCTCACCTCTCTGAGACCTTCGGGCTCTGTTAGGGTTCTGCCCCTCTGGTCTGTGGCCTGGAATCTATGGCAGCTGGTGCAGTTGTGGGGGTTCCTTCTCTAGGGAATCAGATCTTGTGCTTGTGCTCTTTTGGACCAGGCTCTAAAAACTGTTTTTTAGTATCTTGGTTTTGTTTTTTAGTTGTTCAAGGTGGAAGTGTCAATATGGTCCTTTTAAACTCCATTTTAGTTAGAAACCCAATAGGGGGATTGCTGGGTCATATGAAAGGTCAATTTTGAGTTATTTCAGAAATTGCCACACTGTTTTCCAAAGAGGTTGCACTGGTTTGCATTCCCACCAGCAGTGTAGACATGTACCTGAGGTATCAAACTTCCAGACTTCAAACTTTACTATAAGGCTGCAGTAATCAAAACAGCCTGGTACTGGTATAAGAACAGGCATACAGACCAATGCAACAGGATAGAGATTCTGGAAGCAAAACCTCAATTTCTCAACCAACTCATCTTTGACAAAGTCTCCAACAATAACCACTGGGGAGAGGAGAACCTATTCAGTGAAAGGTGCTGGGACAACTGGCTGAACACATGCAGAAGATTGAAACTGGACCCCTACCTATCACCATATACAAAAATTAACTCTAAATGGATAAAAGTCCTAAATGTAAAACCTCAAACTATAAGAATCTTAGAAAATTCAGGAGACACCCTTATGGAAATTGGAACTGGCAACCAATTCCTGATCAAAACCCCAAGTACCCATGCCATAAGAGATAAGATAGACAAGTGGGACCTCATCAAACTGAAAAGTTTCTGCAAAGCCAAAAAAAAAAAAATCATCAACAGAACGGGGAGACAGCCCACAGAATTGGAAAAAATATTTATCAACCCTGTAGCTGACAAAGGCCTAACAGCTAGGATCTACAAGGAACTCAAACACCCCGAAAGGAATAAAACAGCCCCA
>CAUYQG010048371.1:0-32215 GCA_963574415.1 Tarsius wallacei
GGGGAAGCAATTAATGGCAGTAAATACCTGTCTGGGGATGGGGGGACACTTCTTACAAACAAGGGTGCCTGAATGAGACATATTTGTGTACCTAACCCTTAAATGTACCCCTCAATATCACAATAAAAAAAATAAATAAAAAAAAAACAAAAAAACAAAAAAACTGAGTTAATCACAAATGTTCAGATTAGTCCTGGGAAGATTATGTTAATGTGGCAGAGATTTGCAACAATTTTAAGGGAACTCTTTTAATTCAAGAATTATCCTTAGGACTAATAAATACTGTAGGAATTTTACTTTCAACTTCAAATGTCCTCTAAAGATTTTCTGATAAAACATACATTTGTTATACTAAAAGTTCACCTTTTCCAACTATAGTCAAATCAGATAACTATGTATGATTTTGATAGAAAGTTTTCTAGTTATTACAATCAATGAAATTAAAGATTGCTCCACCAGGGATTATTCAATTTGAATGCAAGTCTAGAATCATTACTTTCATTCCTTCCCCCTCCCTCTCAAGATAATGTAAGCGGTTGTTTAAACAAATTTACTGTTTCTCCTGTACTTGGAATTAAAATGAAACAGGAAATATTTTCTCCTCATTTGTGTTTATTAAATACCTCTGCTTGTGTTTGACATATGTCATGAGAGTGATTATTGATAAATTTAGTGAAAATTAACAAGACAGTTAACTCAAAATCTATAGTATATAAAATCATGTTTTTACAGCCAGATCTATTCCATTAGCATAAAATACTTAAAAACATACAGCTTTCAAATTGATGGAGTTAAAGTAGCTACTGCAAGTCACTCCACGATAGTAGTAACAGACATTGAGAAAATCTGTCTTAGTGGGCAGAAAGCCCAGTAATTTGAAGCAGCTTTCTCCATAGGTGTTAGCAGAACTACCCCAGAATTATCTCACCATAAGTATCCATATAGCAGAGTAAACCAAAGGCTTTTAAAGAGCAGAGCTAACAAAGCTAGCCATATGCTAAATCTCTGGGTTGGAGTCCAACTCCACCTGATTCTCAGGATTAAAGACTGTATAACAATACTTTCGCATATTCAAATACATACTGATTGCTTGTTTATTAAGTGCCAGGCACTATGCAGGATGCTGAGCATGCCATAGTAAACAAGATGAACAAGACCCCTGCTCTTGTGGAGTTTACATTCTAGGAGATACAGATAATAAACATTTAAACAAAAAAGTAGGATCATTCCATATAGTTGTAGTTCCTATAAATAGAATAATGAGATAAAGAGTGACTAGGGAAATACATTAGATGGATTTATGGTAGCCATGGTTTGAAATTAGATATTTTAAAAATATTATGCCAATAATATTTGCCAGCATTTACTGGCTACTCTCAATCACAATATAAAAGAGTTATTTTATACTGATGAGTTAAGCACATGACAAGTGTCGCTGGTGGAAACAGTTCAAAATTTTGTTAGTTTGATTTTAATTTTGCAAGCTAGAAAAAGCACTTTTAAAACTTTTTCCAAGATACTTAAACATCAATTTAGTTGCATACTAAAACACATTCTCACTTACATTCACAATGGTATCTCCTCACCCACAGGCAACTCCCACTTTCTATCTCATTAGGTTAAGAGATCACAAGCTTTTGGCTACATGGCAGACCCTTCTGGTTGTAGAGGGTTCCAGTTGAGTCATGAAAAGCGAAAAGTTCAATCAGTTGCCCAGATGTATTTATTGCCAAATAACTGGGTACTTGGATACATCTGGACAGCCGAATGAACCCTTAACTCCTCATCTCTCCAACGGCGCTTTGTTTCACAGCTTCAGAATCTCCTATATACAGAGGAGAAAAACAGAAAGCCACTCTGGAGTCGAAGGGTCCATCTGTTTCTGTTTTTGCTATTCTGCCTGGAAAAAAGCAACTTCTGCTATTGTTTTATAACATATTACTATAAAATGTATATAACTCCTAAAATTCAACAATACCTATACATAACACATTAATAACACGAAATTCAAATAAGTCATGAATACAGAAAATTGAGTAAAAAAAGAATAATTTTCATAATTAACAATTTATATAATGTACAATTCATTCTAGTATCATTTAATATTTCAGACGTTAGATATGTGTAACAGAGCATATAGGACATTAGGCTGGGCAGTAGGAAACGTGAGTTCTGTTCTGACTCTATCACTTAGTTGACGTGTGGCTTGGGGTAAGTCACTAGACCTTTTGGGGCCTCAGTGTTTTTGTCCATGATATTAAGGAGTTGCGATAGAGGACTTCCATCCCTTCTTGCTCTCAAATGCTGTGATCTAGGTTTTCTTCATAAATCTTTGACCCTATTTATGCAATTTTTCAAATAAAATATTTATAAATAGCTGAGTTTGCTTACAATTAGATTTTATGTGTTATTGCCAGTTAAATGTAAAACTGCATTCACCTGAGAATCTTCTTGATTTGAAAGGAGTGTGAAGGTGTCTTCTAACTTGAGTACTCTCATAAAAATGCCTACATATTCCACAAATTAATGTGTATGTTTGCTGTACCATTTCTTTTTTCTACTCTCTTAAATGAATCCTAAATACATGTTTTATCCCTAAAGAGTTAGGAGACCATACAGACTCACAAAACATTTAAAACAAAATTATGCACTGATAATTTTCTGATTTTAAAAGACTTGACTAGGATACTTTACAGAAAGGTGAAATATAAGAAGTAATGGCTAGTTTTGTGGCTATCCACAGCTTGACTTTTGCTTTAGTAGTTTAATTCTCAGCTAGAATCTGTTTACTGTTTTGTATACTCTTCTAACATTGTAATTATTTATAGGAGAAAGTAGTACTTTAGTTTGAAAGCTTTAGAAATACTCTGTTTCTTGCATCAGTCCTATGAACTTAATATCAGATGGCATCAATATTTAGAGAAATAGATATGCTTATTTTATAATTCCCTTTAGTATGATTAAACCTAAAACATCAGACAACAAATAATATGTAATATGAGGGTGACCCCCTAAAAACTGAATTTATTTATAGAAAATTGTGTATTTATTCTTACATGTTTAAACTTAAGTACAGTACTCTGGTTGGTATAATATACCAATTGAGACACTTTTTCCACTGCTCAAAATAGTTTTTGAACTTGTCAATTTTAATGCCTTTCAGTGCTTCTGCCATTTTTGTTTCACCTCTTCCACATGGGCAAAACGTTTCCCTTTGAGGACATTTTTCATCTGGGAAACAACAACAAAAAAGTTCCCTCAGGAAGAGATTGGGTGAATAGGGAGGGTGGGGCATGGGGCTCATGCCATTTTTGGTCAAAAACTGCTGAACACTCAGCGTGGTGTGGGCAGGTTGTTCATGTAAATCACCCATCATGAAATGGGCAAATGTGTTGAAAGACTCTCCATGAAAAAATTTACTGAAGCCAAACTCAGGCTCTCAGAACAACAAACACTAGCTGGCACACTGATATCGATGGGTTCCTAGAACACTTACCTAGCAGGAAAAGTTAGTACTACAAGAAGCCTGCTGGCCAAAAAGATAATTCCGGGTTTGGGGGGGGTTCCCTCATATAGTTTTACTTTTTAAATTTTCCAACAAAATTTGTGGAGAATTTTGCAAATTATTCTCTCAGAGTACCTCCTGTAAAAGTTAATTTACAAAATAAAATCTTTCACAAATTTCAAACTAACACAAATCCTCAAATTTTTTTGCTCATGACTTCAAAGTGTTTGTGTACATGTGTGTTTGTATATGGATGCATTTGTAGGTGTTTTGGGAGTGAGGAATAAAAAGAAAGATGTTACGAATGCACAAATTTTATTACTAGCATCCTCCAAAGCATCATTATTTCATAAATTGAAATCATTTCATGATAATTCAAAGTCCTTTGAGTGATTGAATGGTTTCATTTTCAAGCAGAAGCAACTTACCTAATATTAAAAATCTATGAACTACTGATTGCTGAAGATTTGGGAAAAAATAACCCATTTGTGAAATAACAGATGCTCCATAACAACATCTGTTTTTACATCTCACTGAAAGATTATTCTGTTTATAGGCAGTCAAGATTGTTCCACCCACTCAAGTGCAGTAGAGATGTAGTTTTCTATCACACAGACTCAGTCTATGATACAGACCAACTGTAGGCAATTTTGCTAAAATGTCAGCATGTTTTTCTACAGCTTCATCCAAAGTTAAAGTAAGTTTTAAAGAGAAAAAATAAGGTATTTCTGAGACTATTAAGAAAAATTGAATATGAACTGAGGTATTATATAATAATAAGAAATCATTCTAAAAATGTTAGATGTGGTGATTGTACAATTTTAGAAATGGATACTGAAATGATGCGAGTGGTTTAAAATAATTCAACAAAAAGAATGGAGAAGAAAAAGGGATAGATTAATCCAATGTTGCAACATTTTAAAATTATTGAATCTGGGTGATGGTGTCATAGAGAATTATTGTACTATTGTCTCTACCATTGTTTTGTGTAAGTGTTTTTCAAATGAAATTATAACCAAAATTGAGATATGCTTTCAGGTTATATGGCATGAAAAATATAAAGTTGTCTCAAAGACAGAAGGCTTAATTATTTTATGCTCGACCCATTTTTTAAGTTTTGTACTTTAATATGGCACCAGCCCAGTTGTTAAAAACAAAAAGAAGCAAAACAAAAAACATGATTTTGATCATCTCCTAAAATAATGAAGATGTATTTTCCCTAGTAAAAAATTAATGTTTCTCAGTAATATAAAATTATAGTGGCATCTTTCTTCTTTGATGGCTTTTGCCCCAGTGGATGCTATGATAATGCATTTTGAGAAACATGGTCTTTAGGTAAACCACATTTTCAATAACAATTGATTAAAGCCTTTTTATTAGTACAACTCTCTCCACTTAACAACAGCTTTAGCTTACTTATCTAAGCTCTCCAGGGACATGTAGATGATTCACTAAATATAGGCTATATTTCTAATTTGGAAAATGTCTTAAGTATCTTGCAGGACAACAATGTGACTATTTGAAGGAAGGCAACTGACTGTTAATAAAGTTTTCTGACAGCTACACATACAATATGCATATTATAGTATTTAAATTTATCATGAGTTTTTCTGTAAATTCAAAATTGGTTCCATCATGCATGACTGGGCATAACTTTTCAATATCAGTCACTAAATGCATTGAAAAGTTGCACTGAGTAAATGTATTCATTTCTCATTGGAAATCTTTGTTTACTCAGAAAATTTATAAAGGAAAATATATTCAGTACAATCCTTAGGTTAAACTTATAGGATCCTATTGTTAAAAATATGGGTACTGTGTTTATGAAACAAAATGTTTATGAAACATTTAATGACCACCTATTATGTTCCTGGCACAATAATAAACTAGTTTTATCAAATTTAAACACAAACTTATTTTGCAGAAAGAGAAACTATGGGCCAGGAAAAGTGACTCACACCTGTTATCCTAGCACTTTGTAGGGTTGAGGTAGGAGAACTGCTTGAACCTAGGAATTTGAGACCAGCCTGGGTAACACAGCAAGACCATACCTATACAAAAAATTAAAAAATTGACTGAGTGTGGTGGTGCACACCTGTAGTCCTAGCTGAGGCAGGTTATTCCATGCTGGTTAGACAGATAGATAAGTTTCCTGTAGGCAGCTTAAAATAGGGTAAGCGTTCAGACATCTTTCTTACCATTACATGACCTTCAACCAACTGACCAGGCACACCAGATCTGACCACCTTGAGGACTAGAATGTGGATCCACCAGTGAAGTAGATCACAGAAACAATAGGGAATTACCCAAAACACAGACATAATGTTCTAAGAAAAGCCTAAATCTAGTTAGGCAATAACTTTAATTTTTTTAGAAAGTCTTTGTGACCTAAGAAGGTTGAGAGATGGAAATCGAAACTTGTGAGCAGACAGCTGCAGCCCACCTTCTCAGCTCATCAGAGGTGGAGAGATGACAATCAAAACTCTTGACCAGATAACTGCAGCCTACTGCTCTTAACCCATGGCTTGCTTAATCATGGTTGTAAAAGTATATAAAGCTTATTGTTAAAGGTAAGCATGTGTCCTTTCTCTTCAGGCATTCATGTCCATTGGGAATGTCTCTATTTTTCTAATAAATTCTGTCAAACTATATTCGGGACTCACTCTGAAATGCTTTCTCTTGCAAAGTCAAAGTTACCACGGAGTAGCACACCATACACCACCCAGCATCACTAGCTACTCAAGAGGCTGAGACAGGAGGATCACTTGAACCTAGGAGCTTGAGGATACAGTGAGATTTGATCACATCACGGCACTCCAGTCTGAGTGACAGAATGAAACCTTGTTTCAAAAAAAATTGTGAGCTTCAAAGAGGTTAAGCTATTTTTCCTAGTAAATGGCAGGATCAAGATTCTAGGGATTAAAAAAACACATTTAGTAAGACAGTATCAGAAAAGAGTTGTGTTCATCAAGGCATTGTTCATTTATTTAATGCATTTATTTAATGCTTACTATGTGTTTGACAATGTTTTAGACATGTGGGATACACCAGTGAATAAAGCAAAGAGTCTTGTCCATGCAGAGGTTGCATTCTTGTTCTTTCCATTAACTATCAACTTTTTCTTAAGTGATAATTCATTATAAAATAAGTTGGCATAATTCCTAAATATTTTCAAGATTTTATTCATCTGTTCTATAAGTAAAAGAATGAAGGTTATGTAACCTACTTTTGGAAAATTACTTCAATCCTTAAGGTTACTACCTAACACACTTGTGATTATATATTCATTACTGTTCTCTATTCATACTTAATTTTTTCCACCATTTGCTGGTATTGGGGTTCTGAAACAAAATCAGTTGTTATTACATTACTTGTTATTGTATGAAAGATTTCTCGAGTTTTAAAAGGTTATTTTAAATTACTAAAATATTTTGGTTCAAATTGAAACCATCTGTAGAGAGAAGCACTAAAAAAAAAAGCCAAAGATAGAAGAGTTGGCAATATAGTGTTTCCATAGCCAATCAAGCCAATCATATCACTTTACATATGTTGTATGTTGGTTTGAAACATCTACAGGTTTCACAAGACATTTGCTACTCAGACAAAGCCAGAAATTATTCTAAATGGTCTTTGCAATTCACTTGCCAAAAACTGGGAAGTTACATTCATAAATCAAGTATTCAGTTTATGCCAATATTTGTGGACACTTACTCATTAGCCTCCCACACTCCTTTTGGCATGACATCTTACATTCTGGCAGTAGAGAGCTATTAGTATAGGACTTTACAGAGTTCATGTCACTGAATCTGTCATTGTGATACATCCTAGGAAGTGTTACTATCTAAGTCACCATCTGTTGCCCTCAAATAAATAGGAAGAAGACTAAAAAATCTTCTTGATTGAATGATCCTTGTAGAAATTGCTCAGGATGAAAAACAGTACAAAAAAAGAGATGCATAATAACTGTTTCTATTTACTAATTTATTATTATATGCCAAGTGCTGTGAGAAAAACTCTTTGTGCTTTTTCTTATTTAATCTTTACAATGACAGCAATGTAATACCAGATTAAAAGATAAATTGAGATGTTCAATTACCACATATAGCCAGTAAGTGGCAGAGTAAGATTCAATTTCAGATTTGTTGCATTCCAATGTCTACACTTTTTCACTCCAGACTACTGACCCTTGTGGTGGTTCTTTGATTCCTGTAAAAAACTATAAAATTCTTCAAACTGAACATTGTACCTGTCCATCATCATGTCTAATACACACACCCTCAGAAAAGTTATTGAAAAGGAAGCATTTGAAGACTATCTAACTTCCTGTTAGTTTTTAAAATTTATTTTAATTTTTATTTATTATTATAATTTTTTTAGAGACAGTCTCACTATGTTGCCCAGGCTGGTCATGAACTTTTGACTCAAGAATCCTCTTGCCTCAGCCACTCGAATAGATGGGACTATAGGTACCCACCACCATGCCCAACTTCAACTTGTTTTGATAGTTCAGGAAACTGATTCAGAAGAGATAAATCACTTATTCAATATCCTTATGTTCATTTTTGTCAGTGCCAAGATTGGAAGACAGTCTCCTGTTCTTTTTCCAGTCCTTTGATTCTGAGCCTTACCCATAATAAAGGAACCCTAAGAATCACAGATGATTAGATCTCACTAGTTCACACATAACTGTTAGTACAATTGTCTCATAGTCTTTCTTTAAGTGAAATAAATTGTCATCGGCTACAAAATTAAATGCAGTAGAAAGCTACTTTGGAACGCATTCTTGAACACCTGGTTCTTAACACATTCAAAAAAAGGTAGGCAAAAAGAAAGGAACAAAGGCAGAAGGGGAGAAAGAAAAGGAGAAAAGGAGAGAACAGAAGGAAGAAAGGGATAGGAAATTGTTGTCCTCAAATCTGTATTAATTCCTAGATATCTGGAAGTCCCACATGGTTATGTTATGTGTGCTGTTCCAGGGACAAATTTTGGCAGGGATATGCTGGCAGGACTATTCTCAAACATAAGTTGTTTATGCAGAAAACTTTGTTAAATCTCACAGTTGTTTTCTTGATCATTTAATTAACTTACAATAGCAGTGGAACAATGTGATATTTAGATACAATTAAACACTTCCATGACTGAAGCAAAAATTTAAAGAAGGCAATTTTCTTCTATAGAAAAACATATCAGTTTGTTTCTTCAAACAAGTAGTATGTGAGGCAGGGTAGCTAGCACAGGTTAGACATAGAAAAATTTTCCATGGGTAGCGTTTGGAGATTTTTAAAATTACATTTTAGTGCAGGCCAAGCTGGCAGCCTACCCTACCCCTTCAGTCAATCAAAAGAAAATCCCATCAGATGTAAGAATAGGACAGCCCAACCTTTCAGCTCATAATCACTAAAAATCCTTCAGGTTCTCTGTTGAAGGTAAAAGGCTCAATCCCACTCTCCCCAGCTTGTTTTGTAAACAAGTTAACCTAATCAGCCATTCACGATCTTCAGGACACAGACCCTATCACCATGGTAGCAGTCGTGTGACTAATCCACCCATCTGTCTGCCATCCATCACCTGACATCCGTACCTGAGCTTACCTGCCCCTTCATGAGTGGAAAAGACCACCACCCAATCACCTTAACGACCTGCCACCATCAAGGAAAAGTTTTAAAGGCATTTGACTTCAAACAGCAGTGGCCATTCCTTTGTTAAACTTCTTTTGTCTCCACATAGCTCTTTGAGCTATGGCCGCCATGTTTTCTTAGCTTTGGCCCCCTCCCCTACCCTGGGGAGGTTTATCTCACTCTCTCTCTAATTTACTTTCTAAATAAACTTTGCTTGAAAACTTTTCTGGCTGCTCTAAAATTCATTTTAGAAACAAGTCAAAGAATCCACGAGTTTTGCACCACACCCTACCCAGCAACAGTATGGAGATAATCTCATCATTCAATATTCCTAGATAATTATTTTACTATTGTTTGTGAATTTTGCATAATTGACATAATTTAGAGAGGACAGGACTCCACTACAGAGATTTTAAATAGCAATGGAAGATAGCTTTTAGCTTTGGCTCACTAGGATCTACCCAACTGATTCTCAAGATGACATTGCCTTTGATATTGCTAACACTGTTTAATTGTACTAGATGTTTTAAAAGCTGAGACTTCTTTAAAGCAACAAGGTATTCAATAATAGTTTAAGAGTTGCCAATTAATGCCTTTTCCCTCTAGGCCAAATAGCTAAGTTTTTCTTCATACATATGAAGCTGAATAATACTAAGACGTTTGAGTCAGGAAACCAACATTATGTTCCTAAACATTCAGGATAAGATGCATACAGTAATGGACGAAGTTGACTTTAATTGTCATTAAAGGAAGACATACGTATGTTGGATTTGAAGGAGCACAGAGCTTTAGGATCCAAAGATGAAAAGTTGAATCTAACTCTCATTCACTTCTTAGTGATCTACTTTTAGGCAACTCATTGAATCCTTCTGTACTTTGTTTAATCTGATTTGTGATGAAAAAGCTGATATATTTGAAATTGCTCTATAAAAAGCTAAAGGATTGGCAGATGCCAAAATAAAGGGGTATGTTGATTTCATGAGTAAATGATTTTTCTAAAATCAGTCAATAGAATTATCTGATTATTTTTAACACAGTGATATGATTAGTTATCAAAATATTTTAGTTAACATTGATTACTTTCCTAATATATAAATCTAATAAAATATGTTCTTAACGAAACAACTTATAATACAAGTTTATTTTACCTAAGTTTGTCTTCATTAAAGAGTGAAAGACAAACCAAGTAGAATTGGTTATAATTCATTTTTCTAAATAGTATTAACTGAATACAATGCGAAGCTGAAACCAGAAAGACTGACTTAACTGCATTTGCAGTGGGCTAGGATTGAAATTAGTCGAGTTTCCATGATATTCAAGTGAGAGGGATTTTCAACCTCCCTGAGTACTGACACAAATAGAGAAATAAATATAGTCACTCATTTGAGTCCTGAATTGCAGTATGGGAATAAATGGCCTGAAAAAAGAGAAATTATTTCTTACAGTGAAGAAATAGCTCTTTAGCAGCAGGTTCAGTGCTATTGAACAATCTTAGCAATATCAAAGACAATCAGCATCACCTTTATAATAAGTTGGATTGTAGCACCATTGTGAGCTAAAATCTATAGCTTGTGACAAATCAGTCAAGAAAACTGTAGGAACCAAACAATCACAATGGCTTCCTAAACAAGCACATGTTTTCAAATTGATGGACCTTTTCTGTAGACTTTTAAAGTAATGTTTAGAACTTCAGGTTCTATAGTCTCATTGAAATAATACGCTTTTAATACATCTCTATAAATATGATATGTTTTTAATCTAAATGTCTGCATTGATATTTTAAGCAGAAATTCCTTCAAGAAGTTCCCATTATTTTATTACTTTCTAAGCAAATAGTAGGCATGGAAAAATAGTTCTTGAGTTTTGGGGGATTAAGATTATAGGAATAAATCATTTTTAGAGTGTTTTTCCTGAGTTGAAGTTAGGATGGCTGGCTAATAGCCATTGACAGATTACATTTGCTCCCTCTATATAATTGTCATTGAAATTTTTTGTTTAATTATTTTTACTAAACTCTAGGGAAAAAAAGTCTGGATAAATCTTACATTCTTAAATTTAAAAACACGAACCAATTACATTTTAAATTATTACCATCTAATATTTTTATTTAATACAATTATGTGTCTTATATGAGATTGCTTGGTTACTATTTTTCTCTTAACTATGTGGGGAAGAAAATAGAATCTTGGGACCCTAAACTCACTATGACAAAGGGAAATCGTTCTACAAAAAAGACACCTGCACATGCATTGTTTATAGCTGCACTAGTCACAATAGCAAAAACATGGAACCATAAGGAAAATGTGGTATACATATGTACGATGGATTATTACACAGGCATAAAGAAGATCAAAATTATGGACTTCGCAGCAACCTGGATGGAGTTGGAGACCATCATACTTAGTGATCTGTCACAGAAATAAAGAACTGAATACCGCATATTCTCACTCATAAGTGGACCCTGAACACTAGTCACATTAGCACAAGGGAGGGAGCAGCAGTCATTGGGTACTGCCAGGGGAGCAAGGGAGGAACGGGAGCACATCACTATACAAAGGGTACCTAGTCCTATAACAGGGGAATTGAGGGCCAGTTGGAGGCCATAATATCACTGGCATGCAACCTAGTTGTGCAGTTAACCCTTGTTTGTACCCCACATCTCTATAATAAAATAAAATTTTTAAAAGCTTGGGAATTGAGTCATGCAAAAAAAAAAAAAAAAAAGCAAAATTGCCTTCCTTTTGTTCCCAGCTGTAACTTCACATGCTTACTTTATCTTATGCAAAAATGTAGATTTACTGAGCACAAGATGAATGCATAATTGACTTCTTCTACCCTGCTTTTTTCATATGTAAAATGTAGATTCACTGAATACTTATCAAAGTCTCACAAGAATGTACAACTGCTTGCTTCATTGTCTTTCCTCCTGCCACTTTGTTTCCCTTCCTCTTCACAGCCCCTCTCTCTCCCCTTTGAATACTGAAGTCCTTAAAACCCTTTTAAAAAATCATAGGTCACAGATCCTACTATACCTTGTGTTTCTTTTTTTGAACTCATCCTTAACCATTGCAAAATACACTTCTAAATCAATTGAGATATGCCTGTCATTTTTTGGTTTACAACTGGCTTGCCAGAAATGATAGATTTCAGCTCAGGATGGTACTACAATCCATCCTGTTATAAAAAGAGAATGAAGCCAACTGCAGAGTGTATTTTAACAAATCTATTTTCATAGATCATATTTTTTTTGCTCTTAAATATTGAAATGAGCATACAAGAGTCAAATTTCTGGGTTATTTTTAATTTTAAGTTCAGAAAAATCAGGACTAGTAGGTGTGGGAAAAAAGAGTATGTCCAATTCAGTTAAAGATGAGTGTGTTCAATTCATTTAAAGCCTTTTATTTGGATTCAAAACCCATCATCAAAACAACCTTGAGGCTTCTGTTTCAGCAGGGCATTTGTTATTCAATAAAATAACAATACTAAAATAAAGAGCCAGTGAATTAGGGAAGGCACATTAAGTTCATCAAACTTTAGAACATGATAGAATGCTTTTTTATTGACAAAGGCAGAGAGAATTACATGCTTTCACATTTACTCATAATGATTTAGAGTAGCATGTCAGCCTTATTTACACTTAAACATCATTCATATTCCACATCAAGGAATAATTCAATGCTTCATTACATTGGTTATGTTATCACAAAAGAAAAAGAACATGAATGAGTACAAAATCTCCTGCCAGTACAAACTGCTAGAGTGCAATGAAGAGACACATTATTATGGTCATATTTTATTTCAAATTTATAGATTCATGCCTTCCTTGCCAAAAAACTCATAATTGAATCATAAGAAATGCAATAGACCAATATCTGTGGCAGTGACCTTTGATGCTAACGAGAAACTGGCAGTCATATAAAATCAGATGGATCGTAGGAAATACAGGAAAAACACATTGGCTAGCAACTTGATATTTCTTCTCTTCCTTCATAAAAGTTATAGCAATTGAAAGATTTTTCAGAATCAACATTTTCATTATGAAATTGTAGAGGTAGGCTTTCAAAGTGTATTTATGTGTGGTTGCCTTCCATTGAATTGACAATAACCCAAATGACAGATATAATTCGCGTTAGCCTTGGTATTCCTTGAGCAAAAGCTTACATGCACCTAAATGTTAGCAAGGTTTCTAACAAGAAGCACTCAATGAGAGGGAAAAAAAATTCATACTCATAATTATCATTAAGTTATTGCATAAAACTTAACTGAGGTCTTTTTGTGTTTTTTTTTTTTTTTTTGCAAAGAAAGAAAATTTTATTTAAAAGTAAATTAGAGAGAGAAAGAGAAGGGAGAGAGAAGATTCACCTCCCCAAGGTGGGGGAGAGGATCAAAGTTGGGAAGCATGGTGACAGCCATAGCTCAAAGAGCACATGGCCACACCAGAGTTAGCAAGGCAATGGCCAAAACTTAACTGAGGTCTTCAGTGTCAGGGACATCGTGTTAGGTGCTGTTGACATAGTGATAGGCAAAATAGACATACTTCTTTTTTGTATGGAGAATAAAGGCCTTATAGAAATGATCATACTAATTCCATATTGTTAGAGGTTATGATTAGTGCCAAGAAGGGAAAGAGTAAGGGAGCTATCAGAGAGTTTAACTTTGATTGATTGGTCAAATATGACTTCTTCAAGAAGTTAACAATGAACTGGAACATAAAGGATTCATGTTAATGCCAATTTTCCATTAGGCTACACAGGGTTACTTGGAACAAAATTGTATTTTAGTCCTAAATCTGGCAGATCCAAGGTCACTTATAATTTGATAGTTGTATAATGAGTATATTAAAAAGTCATAGCTCAAAGCAAAAAAAAAAAAATTTATAATAAATATTTCTAAAAGAAGACTAGAGGACATTATATTATATTAATATTTGTTTTATTGTTGAGCAATCACAAGAAAATATAGAATGTCTGAAGTAGAATTCTAATATTTATAGACTCCCTTCTGTGGCTATCTTTCATTTCAGGCTGTACATATTTTAGAGCTGCCATCTAGTGACCACCACAATTACTACTATAAATGGTCATTTATGTTGGTGAATACTGTGGTAGTTTTTGCATAAAATAAAATGTTCCTACCTAGATGCAACAGGCTATGTGAGTACAAATTAAATTTTTGAGCTTCCTTTCTTCACATGTATATCTAAGTGTGCATGACAAACACACTAAGAAGAATTGGATAAAGTTAATAGTACAATTAACAGAAAACCCACTTCAAATGTTATCTTATCCCAATTTTGTTAGATTAATTTTGCAGAACACCAAAGCTACAAAGTTTTTATTTCCAAAAAGGGACTGTCTTTTCCAATGTAGTTAAAATTTAAGAAAGTATATTAGTAGGCATGGGTATGAATTGTGTAGGTTCAATTAATCTTTTGTTATGAAATTGAAGAGATTTGAAAATAACATCACTTATTGCACAAAGTAAGAATAAATACTCTTTTGTGAAGCACTTATTTCAGAGAGAGAGAGAGAGAGAGAGAGAGAGAGAGTGTGTGTGTGTGTGTGTGTGTGTGCGTGTATGTGTGTGTGTTCTGGATTGCATAGTATAATGTATTTCATGGTATGGATATCAGTCAAAAGGATATTGGAAGGCTTTTCCTAATAATCATTTTGTAAGATATGCAAAGTTCTACACCCAATGATCTCCAATGACCCTCACACTTGTATTACCTCCTCCCTCTTGATTGTGAGTGCAACATTTAAATATGAGCTATCACTCTCATGAGTATGTTGCCTTGCATGACAAAAAGGATTATCTAAGTGAACTTAATCTTGTCCTATTAGCCTTTTAAAAGCAGATAATTTTCTCTAGTTTGTAAGTGAAGGGGATGCCAGAGGCAAGTGAAGCATAAAAAAGCTTCCACGTGCAGTTGCTGGTTTTGGAGATGGAAGGCGGTCACGTGAGAAGAAATGTGGGCTGCCCTGTTTTAAGGAGCAGAGCCTGGCCCCTGGCTGACAGCAAGGAAACAGGGACCTCAGTCTTATAAACCTAAGGAATTGGATCTTGCCAACAGTTTGAATTAGCATGGAGGCAACTTTTTTCCAGAGCTTCTAGATAAGAGCTAGGCCCAGCTGGCACCTTGACTTTAACTTTAGGAGACCTTAAGCAGAGGGCCCAGATGAGCTCCTTGAACTTCTGACTTACAGAACAGTGAGATGATAAATGAACATTGGTTTAAGCCACTAAATTTTGTGGCAAGTTGTTGCACAGTAATAGGAAATGAATATTGTTAGTCAATACAGTTAATGTTAGAGGTACAAGAAAAGGAAGGAGTGAGAATGGTATCTTGAATAAAAAGTACAGTCTCAGCCAGATGTCTAGTAGAGAATAGAGGAAAAGAACAGAACTGCAGAATGTGGCGGGTGAAGTCTGGTCCTTCTTGTTAAGTAAAACTATTTCCTCCCCATCAGAGAATGGCTATGAGGAAATGCTAGCATGTAATTCAATTTAATTTATTTTTTTCTAGCATTCTCTTAAATAGAAATGGGAGATGAAGGCTCAGAATTTTCTGAAGATATGTGCTGAAGGATAAAGAAGTTTGGGAAAGAATTAGAAGTTGCACATTATCACAATCCATTTTAATAGAAAAACTTTATTGGATTTGAACAAGCATGAATAGAAACTGAATTAAATTTATGCCCCAAAAGCAGAAGACATTTTATTTGGATTGATGCAGACTAATAAATCAAGCGATCAAGTCAGTACATTGTTAGATCGGTGACAAAAGAAAATGGAAACGCTGGAAAGCTCTGCTTGTGTGATATACAGAATCAGGTAAAATACTGATAGACAGAAAGAAAATAAATGGGAAATTTATCCCATAATGCACAGATTGAAATTCCTCTGAGACTTTGGATAACAATTATTATCTGCTTAAGGAAAGCTTCTCAGAAATTAAAACCCAGAGCTGTCAGATCATGAAAATGAAATTTCTGAATAGGCTGTAATTGTTATTGAAACACTGAGGCAATTAAAATCTTAAATGTGAGGAAAAGCAAAGAGATGATGGCTTCCCAGGAGAACGCTATAAAACTTTAAATATCTCCTGTGTGCTAAACTGCTCAAAGAACTAGCAGGATTATTAAGTTTTTAAATCCTTTCTCTACAGTGTAACCTCATAAAAATCCATTAATAAGCAACTACTATGAACACGATTTTATTTACTTTAAGATTTACGTAATAAAAGGGCAAATGCTAGTCCCACAGAAAATTAATAATCTAAGGAAATAGAAGAAAGATCAACAAGAGGTATCATCAACATTATATAGTTTGGTCAATGATTATCAAATTATTTTCCTCTTGTTGTCTTGTAAATCTTAACCAGAGTCCAAAACAATGAAAATAAAACCACTCAGCTTGATAAATGAAAAAAAAAAAAAAAACAAAAAAAAAAAATTTACCTTTGTACTTTCTTTAATTTT
The DNA here is from genome assembly GCA_963574415.1 of Tarsius wallacei. Taxonomy (NCBI): domain Eukaryota; kingdom Metazoa; phylum Chordata; class Mammalia; order Primates; family Tarsiidae; genus Tarsius; species Tarsius wallacei. Next base: position 16,605 of record CAUYQG010048371.1, read on the forward strand.
GCTTCTTTTTTTATTCCTGTCTGTCTTTGTGGGCTTTCTTGGCTGGAGAAAAATATTGTTTCCAATGTTTCAAATCTTATTTTCCACACTCAAATAGTATAGGTTACATTGCTAGTATAGTGGTGAGCACAGCTTCCTTCCAAATAGCACAGGTAACGATTTCACGATTTTAAGCAGTACACTTAAGATTTTCTTTTATTCTTCCACATATAGTTTTTGGTTTCTCAGTAAATTTGAAGCATCATCTTGGTATGTGGTATTGATTATATATAGATTTTGTTTCCAAGTAGGGTGGAAAGAAGAAGGTAAAACAGAAGTAAGTATAGTCTAGAAGTGGCCAAGGATGATGGGTGACTTGACTGTTGTGGTTCATGAGGTACCAATGAATCAAACTGTACTGCAGTCTTTGGAGGATAAATATATTTCATTTTTTCTGACATGTTTAAGGTGTGGTCTTGCTTGAAGTCAAGGAGGACTAATGCCTAATCTGGTTCAATACTCTATAAAGCATGCTCGTTTATAGGAATTTGAAAAATTGACTCATATATTAAAAACATGCTACTTGAACAAAGTTGTTTCATTAGTGACTATCATTTGCTCCTAGTGTGAATATATGATTCCTGCTGTGAATAAAATTAAGAATGTTTGCTAAATTCAATCTTAAGATATAATTAAATGGGGAGCATGACATTGAGCTTTACTGTAGCTCATCATTATTATTATAGTGGTGCATTTATACAGCACTTCATATTTGCAATGTATAAGATAAATTACTTCATATTAACTCTCCTACTGAGTTTGGAGAGTCAGGATGAGCACATAACTCTATTGTTCAATTAACCAAGTGAAAAGCTTACAAAATCTCATAGGGATTATTTGCTCACTGTAGCTACTATTCATGCAGCATGATGGTTCCCAGCTAGTGTTTACTACTGAATAGGAAAATATTTAAATTAATGTTTATAATTCTGCGATTAAAAATTCATAGCTCTTCAAAATGTTTCAGTGAATAAAGATCATGGTGCTGGAAATTATATAATACAATATTTTAAAACTATTTTGTGTCTTTATTACAATGAACTTGTAAAGATAAGGAAAGACAAACATGATGAGGTTGAAGATGAATTGAACAGAGCAGTACAACAGAGGGCTGATTATTTTGTAAAAGCAGATATTCAACATTAGGAAAGTCAAAGAGGTGTCTTTCTATTTGTTGTCTCTTGTTTTAAGTATCCCCAACCTGATCTTTCCTAAGGAGTTTGCATCTATAGAATCAAAAACAATACAAAATAAAATCCAAAACCAAATTTGTGTTTCCATAATAAGATAATTGGGATATCTGCTTTACCAAGGTTCATTTTAGGGTTTCTAATAAAATGAAAGAATCATTTCTATTTACAATTTATTCATCAGATAATATTTTCCATTGTTAACAGCATACCAAATTTCTACAAGCTTTAATAAGTTAATCACTTTGCATGACATATTGCCCTTAGGGGATGATATTGTGGTCACCAAGTTCTTATTTTTAAAAGGCCAGAAGATATAAACTTGTAGAGAACAAGTCTAAAGGGAGGCAAGATGTCAATAACTCTTGCCCCATAACTTTAAAATTTAAATGGTAAACTTTGAAATTGGTTGAATATTTAAAATTTTAAATATAGTTAAAGTTTTTCTATCTTTTTGAAATTCTCCAATAGCAGAATCTGGCAGTAATTTCTGGATTATTGGTTAGAAATATACAGATATTTTGCTGCTAGTGATGCTTGAAATAGATCATATAAAGCAAAGGGGACTAAAAAACTTTTTTTGTGAATGCAATATAATCTTAGTAGTCATGGAGAGTGTAAATGTAACAGATATTGAAAAATGTGTTTGAGTAAGCAAATTAATAAATAACCCTAGCTGAAATAAGTATTCATTGTCTTAGTGTGCTAAGAATATTTACAGAAAGCACTCAACAAGAAACCCAAAGATCTCAGGTAAATGGTTAAGAAATATTTTGTCTCTGTCTTGAGTTTATGCAACATTTAATAGATCTTGTCATTTTTGACAACATGAATGATCCATGTTAGGTGAAATAAGCGAGACACAGAAAGATGAATACCACATGATCTCACTTACAAAGGAAGGGGGGACCAAAAATACCCTGGAATTTATTTATAAAAAATTGTGTATTTATTCTTACGTGTTTAAACTTCAGTCACCTTCAAAGTACTCTTCGTTTAATGGAATACACTTATCAATACATTTTTTTCCACTGCTCAAAAGTTTTTGAATTTGTCAGTTTGGATGCCTTTTAGTGCTTCTGCCATTTTTATGTTTCATCTCTTTCACATGGGCAAAACGTTTCCCTTTGAGGACTTTTTTATCCAAAGAAATAAACAAAAAAATCACTCGGGGTGAGATCAAGTAAGTAGGGAGGGTGGGGCACTGGGGTCATGCCATTTTTGGTCAAAAATTGTTGAACAGTGGTGTGGGCAGGTGCGTAGTCATGGTATAAGAACCATTCATCTGTTTGCCACAGCACAGGACGTTTCTTCTGCAAAGCGTGACAACCTTCCCAAAACTTCCAGATAAAAACTTCGGTTGGCCATTTATCTGGAGGAACAAATTTCGAGTGTACTGCAGGGGACTTGTCGTCCAAAAGATAATTACTGGTTTTCGGGGGTTCCCTTAATATAACATGATGACTATAGTTAATAACAATGTGTTGTATATTTTAAAATCGCTAAGGGAGTAGATTTTAAGTCTTCATCATAAATAAGCAATAAGTCTGTGAGGTCATGCTTATATTAATTAGATTGATTTAGCCATTCCACAATGTATAATTATTTCAAAACATCATATTTTACACCCTAAATGTATTTGGCCGTCCATATCCATGGGTTCTGCATTCATGGATTCAACTAAACTATGGGTTGAAAACATTAAAAAATAAATTGTCTCTACTGGTCTGTACAGACTCTTTTTGCTTGTCATTATTTCCTAAACAATACAGTATAACAACTATTTACATAGCATTTGCACTGTATTAGGTATTACAGGTAATCTAGAGATAAGTTAAAATATACAAGAAGATACGTGTAGGTGATATGCAGATAGACATGAAGCCATTTTGTATCCACAGATTTTGGTACTCGCATTGAGTCCTACAGCCAATCCCCCAAGATACTGAGGGACTGTAAATACTATTTTTACCAATTAAAAATAATTTGAAGGAAAAAAATCGTTGCCTCACTAGTTTTTCAATTTTATTTTGGCTTGCTGGTGCTCGGTTATATAGAAAGGCACCATAATCTTTTCAGGGCTTAACGTCTTTATAATCTTAGTGCAGCTCTACCGAAAGGTAAATGCAGTTAGTTGTGGAGGACACTAAAATCTACTATTGGTACCAGGAATTTGGAGAACTGGCAAGTCATTTAGCAATGATTTTCTCACTAAACCTTTGTGGTTGTACACACAGGATTCCTTTTTACATTGGGTTTTTTGATCACCACATCAAAAACTCAAGAAGAATCTAAACTAAGGAGTTTGTGATATGAAATTTGCTTATAACATGGTACAATTATTCAAAAATTAACTCTCAACTAATTCTTTTAGATTTTGGGAGGAGATTCTGTCTCCATTTTTATGAGTTTTCTCTTATTTTTTAAAAGATGTGGGTTACAATTCAGGGTTAGGTATACAAATGTTCATTATGCAGGTACCCTTGTTGATGAGGTGTGCCCCTCCCTCCCCTGGCAGTTTCCCTCAACTGCCAATCTCACCTCCTCTCCCCTGCCAACCCCTTGCTTATAGTATTATGATAATTGTTCAAGGTCTGCTTATGAGTGAGAACATATGGTACTCTGGTCTTTGTTTCTGTGATAGATCACTGAGTATGATCAACTCTAAGTCCATCCAAGTTGCTGCAAAGTCCATATGTTTGTCCTTCTTTATGGCTGCATGATATTCCATTGTGTATATATACCACATTTTTTTTATCCAGTCCAGTTTTGATGGGCAGCATGGTTGGTTCCATGTTTTTGCTATTGTGAATAGAGCTGCAACAAGCATGCATGTGCAGGTATCTTTTTTGTAGAATTATTTGAGTTCCTCTGGGTACAGTCCCAATAGGGGGATTGCTGGGTCATATGGAAGGTCAATTTCTAGTTCTTTCGGAAATCACCACACTGTCTTCCAAAGAGGTTGCACAGTATTTACTTATTTTCTTAACCTTCCATTTCAGCCAAATTTTATTACAAAGATGGCAAAGCATAATCCAGAAAGACAGGTGATGTTCACTGTAAACACACTATGGGAATGAATACAGAATAATATCACTAATACTACTACTACTAAACTCTTCTTGAATACTAGGAAAACATTATATTATCAGACAAATTTACAACCACCTCATCTCTCTTATTCCCCATAATTAATATTTTATTTTTATAAATGTAAGGGGTACAAATGCAGTTTTCTTACATGCATATACTGCAACATGGTGAAGTCTGGGCTTTTAGTGCCTCTACCACCCAAATAGTGAACATTTTACCCAATGGGTAATTTTTCATACCTCACCCCTCTCTTGACCCTCCCACCTTTTAGAGTCTCCAGTATCTATTTTTTCACCCTGTATGTCTATGTGTATGCATTGTTTAACTCCCAAGTATAAGTGAGAACATGCAGTATTTGACTTTATGTTTCTGAGTTATTTCTCTTAGAATAATAGCCTCCAGTTCTATCCATGTTGCTGCACAAGACATGATTTTGTTCTTTTCTATGGCTGAGTAGTATCACATGATATGTATATCATATTTTGAATATGATTTTTTTGAGTCAGCGTCTCTAGGCTGATTTGTTGTTATTGTTTGTTTGTTTGTTTGAGTCAGCATCTCTAGGCTGTTGCCCAGCCTAGAGCTCATAGTTCACCACAGCATCCTGGGCTGAAGGGCTCCATCCTACTCAACCTCCCAATTAGCTGGGACTACAGATGAGAGCCACCATAACCGGCTAATTTTTTGATATTTTTGAAGAGAGAAAGTCTCACTATGTTGCCCATGCTGGTCTCAAACATTTGGGCTCAAACAATCCTCCAATCTCAGCCTCCCAAAGTGGTAGGATTACAAGCATGATCCACTGCGCCCGGCTTGAATATGATTTTTTAATAAAAAATCATGATTATAATTTGGGAGACAGAATCTGATTTCTTGAGTTCTCACTAAATATATGGGTAACCTTTTATGAAGATACTGTGCTGATTACTTTTTTTTTAGTTGCTCACAGCTACTACAGCCACGATCTGCTGGGCTGAGGAGTTTCTTCTGTTTCAGCCTTCCAAGTACCTGGAACTATAAGCACTTGCCACCATGCCCAGCTAATTTTTTGATTTATTGTAGAGACTAGGTCCTGCCAAGTTGCCCAGGCTGGTTTTCAACTCCTGGGCTCAAGTAATCTTCTGGCCTCCGCCTCCCAAAATGCTGGGATTACAGGCATGAGGCACTGCACCCAGCTGATTACTTATTTTTAATCTATTAAGCTGATTAAAAAGTGTAAAGACCAAATAGGAATAACAAATGAGTTTTGGAAGCTGCATTTTTCTTACCTGGAATTACTGATGATTCTATTAGTACAGATCACCCTGGTAAAATTAAATTACCTGGTGACATTTTAAGTAATCTGAAGCACTTGTGGAAGTATTTTAACTGTATTCATGTTCAAATAAATAATTTAACAGAGATGTGTTTGGTTAACAATAGTGACATTATACTATAACACCAGCTTTAGGTAGACTAAAGAAATTATTTAAGCTTGTTCTAACATTACTTCATTATACATAAAAATTAATATTCTCAAAAGTACCCAGATAACAACGTTTAATACTTTTGTTCTTGTTTGTCAGGGGCATTTTTTAAAGGCTAGTCTTTAGAGATTATAATGTTATTAAAGAAAGTTTAAAAGGATACTTGAAGAAAAAATATAATGTTGGCATTCAATGTAATGAAGCACTGACTTTTATCTTACTAATTTTAGTAATTTTATCTTACTACAAACTACGTGACCTATGGCAAATACCTTGATATGTTCCATATATAAAATAGGGATACTATCTATTTTGTCCAAAGGTAAAGAGCTGGAAAAATAATCTCATGATGCCATTTCCAATATTAAAAATACCAATTTTTAATTTTGCAGAAAATAATTTACATAATTCTGTAGAGGAGACAAATTATTCACAAAAATGTTCACACCAATGAGCATACTCATTCATGATCAACATATAAATAAAACACAGTCTTTAAGTCTTTATCAAGAAAAGGTTGACAATATAGTATGAAAAATTAATGGTGAATATCACCATTTACTCCCTGATGTGAATTATTTTCTCGATGAATTAAGAACTTTTTAAGAGTGTCCTCAGAAAATTCAGCGCTCAGAAGACAGAATGTAGAATATACTTGAGGTAAATAGCCTGAGGGGAAGAAGTCACTGAATAGCCTCCAGGAAGATATACTGAGTTCAAAATATGTTACTTACAATGGCTAAGCAAATGAGAATAAGGCTGAGAAAACAAAGAAAAAAAATAATAGGCAAAGGACCTAGCAGAGTTCCTACCACAGATATGGTTCTCAAAATATTCACTGTAAGCGAACAATAATTGAAGATGATGTTTTGAGTTGAAATGACACAAAAGGTCAAGAATAACCTAGGATTGTTCCTCAACTCCAAAAATGTGGCTCATTAAGTTTTGCAAAAATCTAAGGACTCAACATTCAGAAATAAAAATTATTTCTTAAAAACAGTACAATTACAATGGTATTTATACTGTTTCTTTCATTTGTTCCTACAAAAAGCTCTCCACAAAGAAAATTCTTTTAACAGTTTAAAATTAAACCTGCAGTCAACTTAATACTCCTGGTACCCAGAAAATATGTAAGGATTTGCACAAGTCCCAGATGTTATCATTTCTAATTCATTACTTCCCAGAAAGCTATTCAAGTAAAGAAAAAGTAATACATGTGATTGTTACTGAATATTAGTCTTATAAAAGATCAGATAAAATTTTTAAAAAATAATTTTTTGTATTAAGAAATACTCCATTCTGATAATATTCATTTATTTGTAGGGTTACATGGAAAAAACTTCCAGTATTGAATGCCAACATTGCAGCTAGTATGATACATATATTTGAATTATTCTTCAAGGCAGACACATTTTTCTAACTCAACTAAGATTCTAGTATCCTTCTTTGGAAAGAGTATTAGAGGTCAACACAATTTCATTAGGAGAAGCATTTATTAATTATCTTCTGGAAGAAAATCCGAAGAGCACCTCTAATTCTAGAACCTGAGTTGGAACAGTAAGCATTTTATTAGTATCAAATATGTTCCTGATTTTATCATAAAAACTTCACAGCACTCTTCCCAGGATCAATCACTGGAAGATACTATCACTTGGACAAACAACATTTTTAGAAATTTTTAAGATTTCACAGATATTGAGATAATGCAAAAATCTGAAACTATATATTACTTATATATATCTACATACAAAGTTGAATAATTGAAATAGATGTTGTTTATTCACATTGCCAAATAAATTCTCTAGCTATATAGATGATAGCTCATTTAATAGAAAAAAGCAATCTTCCAAAGTAGCAGGTATAATCCAAACAATTGTGATTTTATTTCATGATGGAAAATTTGAAACCATTGGTAAACATTGCAAGAGAGATATGTTGAATTGGATCAAAACTGACAGAGAAAGAAAACTACATTTGTTGAGAAAATGAATTCTTTCGAGGAGTAGCAAATTATTGCAATTGAAAAATTAATCACCTTGCTGACTGCATTATTCCCAATCTGTATTTCACATAAATCACATTGAGTTGGCTGTGATTTCTAAAGTGATTAATTTGAGAGATGGTCTAAAAGGAGTGAAAAAATGAATAAAAATAAAATTAAAAATGACTGGACTAGACTACATTTATGAAACAACAAAGTAGATAATGTAGTTAAACCTGCAAAATGATGTTTAGTGAAAAACAATATGTCCCTCTGATCTGTCTGTGTATTTTTTGTTGCACATTTCTGCACTAAAATTCTCCAGTATTTAGTTGTGGAATAAAATGAACAGAGCTTTGAATACATATAAATCATCGTTTTATAAAGCCCAAGCCGATTAAATTTATTTTGTGTTCATAATAGTAAAAAAAAAAAAGACAGAAATTCTACGTCAAATACCTGAATTTCACCATGTTAAAATTACTAATAAATGGAAGCCAAGAAAAGCATTTTAGCATAAAAGTTATTCTTCAAGTTTTCAAGAGTGAAGGAAAATAAACAATTTTATTAATTCTTATTTTTTTCTTCAGATAGCATTATTTTTGAAAAAATAAAAATAAAAAAAGATAAGTGGGACAATTCCAAAAGCTGAGGCAGAAAGATCCAAAGATGTTCCTTGTTAAATCTTTCAGAAAAAAATGTAGTAAGGGGCCATTGCCAGACCATCACCGCCATTGCCTTGCTAAGCTATGGTGTAGCCATGTGCTCTTTGAGCTATGGCCTGACCATGTTTTCTTAAGCTTTGGACCCATTTCCTATCTTGGGGAGGTGAATTTCCTCTCTCTCTCTCTAATTTACTTTCTAAATAAACTATATTTTCTAATCTAAAAAAATGTAGTAAGGTTTGCTAATTTCAATCATGTTTTGACACTAAGTAACTCTTTTTTCTTTTCGAAAGTTTTACTTGGTCATACCATTATTCACCTATTTTTTAATAGGTAGGAAATCTTCAGACAAAAGATATTGCAAATTGTGCAAAAGAACCATGTGTTCTCATTATGCTTCTTTTTTTCTTATTGTTTTTATTTTAAACAAAAATTTAAGTTTTATTTATTTATTTATTTATTTATTTATTTATTTATTTATTTGAGTTGAAGTCTCACTCTGTTGTCCAGACTGGAGTGTGGTGGCACAATCACGGTTCACCACAGCCTTGACCTCCTGGGTTCAGGCAATCCTTCCGCCTCGGCCTCACAAGTTGATGGAACTATAGGTGTGTACAATGGTGTCCAGCTAATTATTTGATTTTTTTTTTTTGTAGAAACAATGTCTCACTATGTGCTTCAAGCTGGTCTTGAACTCCTAGGCTCAAGTGATCCTCTCGCCTCAGCCTGTCAAAATGCTCACACTTGTAGTGAGCCACCACCTGGCCTTGTTTTTATTTTTTATTGTAATACCTTCTCCCCTTACTGCCAACCTCAAAAATTAATCTTAGTATTTCATGGTAAGGAAAAAATAACTAACTGGTAAGAGTGAATAACTAAAGCATTCAAATATTTTTGCTTACCAAATTATAATTAAATATTTTGATGAGTTCATCCCAATTTCTCCTGGTGCTTCCACCTGGATTAGTTAGGCTGGCACTAACAAAGGATTTAACTTGGGGCTAGAATGAATGGAAAGTTGCAGGCCTGGCTGGCTTCTACTTTTCTTTATTACTCACACCAACACAGCTATTTTCTTCAAAAAGAAGAAGGATCAACAAGTATTCAAAAAATATTTTTAAATAATCCAAAGATGCTTTCTTGAATATAGGAGAGTTGCATATCCCCAGATTAAGTCATAATTCCTGTTCTTCCCATGGCATTAATTTTGTGGATATCTTTTGGGTCTAGTGCTTGTCATTTCTTTGCTAAATTTCTCCTTCAGTACAGCTGAAATAATTATGTTCTAGGTCAGTGATTCTCAACCAAGGATGATCTTATCCCTCAGGAGATATTTGGCAATGCCTAGTATCAGTTTTGCTGATAGAGTATTGCTATTGGCACCTAGTGGATGAAGATCAGAAAAACTGCAAACCAACTTGCAGTTCACAGGACAGCCCTCCACAACAAAGAATTACTTGGCCAGAAATGTCTGCAGTACCTAGGTTGAGAATCTGGTCTAACTATATCTTGTCAGTGAATTAATATATTTATTTATCACAACTCTTTACTGAGGGACCTAATGTGTCTGTATTCAATATATGTGTCACATATATCAAATCTTTGTAATATTTCTATCATCTTTTAAAAGACAGAAAGTCCTGGGAGATTCTCCATAGAGCACTTATACTAGCCATCTGAAGCTATTTTATCATCCTCGATATGGATTTGTTTCTTTTCTTTCTATACTTTCTTTAACCTCTTTCCATATCTCTTCCCTCTGTTCATTCTTTACCCTTTCTTTTCTCTGTTCTCCTCTTTAGTGCTCTATCTTACCTAACAAACATCAAAAACTGAAACATGACCAGGCGTGGTGGTTCACGCCTATGATCCCAGCACTTTGGGCGGCCGAGAGGATTGCCTGAGCCCACAGGTTTGAGACCAGCCTGGGCAACGTGGTGAGACCTCATCTCTACAATTGAAAGAAAAAAAAGCTGGCATGGTGGTGTATGCCTGTGGTTCCAGCTACTTGGAAGGCAGAGGTAGAAGGATCACCTGAGCCCAGTAGGTTGAGGCTGCGGTGGCCGTGAGCGTGCCACTGCACTTCAACCTGGGAGACAGAGTGAGACTCCAACTCAAACAAACAAACAAACAAACAAACAAACCCTGAAACATGCTTTTTTTTCCCCTTGTTTGGCATATTTATTGAAACCTTTATATTCTTGTTGTTAAACTCAAGTAATGATCTCTCCTACCTCTGAACTCCTTTTAGCCTTTTCTACATGGTTTCCATTCACACGGTTCTTTTCAGTCTCCTTTGCATTATATTGTCTTTATGTTATGAAGTTCCAGTGCAGTGCTTTATACATAGTAGGCACTCAAGGAATTCCTGTTGAAAACATTTTCTGTGAGCCATTGGCTTTCAAACAAAGAAACAAGTGGGCTGTGTATTTTGAGATGGGAATGGACTAATAATATTTGATATGCTGATTCGTTTCTCAAATTTATCTTCTATGCAGTATTTCTGCTGATGCTCTTTGGTCACAATACTTACAATACCTAAATAGTTTAGCACTTACAAAGCTATTTTAGCATTGAAAGAAAAGTTTTACCAAAAGTTTATAGCATATACAAACCACCCCATACAGTATTAGGTAACAAAAGCAGAAGCAGGAAGTTTAAAGAATATATTGAGATACTAACTTGGTTCATGATGCTCAACCCACATGCCTCTAGTTAATAAATACACTATACATAGAAAAGACCTTACACCGAACACTTAAATCTTTTAATTATATGTGATAAGATAAAGCTACTTAATTTTTCTGGAAACGTTCACAAGAACTGGCATTTCTATGTAGCTAACTATATGAAAGAAGACCCCTCCCCCAAAAAAGGAATTATCTTTTGGCGGGCGGGCCCCTTGTAGTACAGGCTTCCCCTGCTAGGTAAGTGTTTTAGGATACCATCAGCATCAGCGTACCAGCTAGCATTGCTGTGGGAGATGATTTGTGGAAGGAACGACCTGAGATGTGGCAAACAGGTGACTGGTTCTTCCACCATGACAACACACCTGCTCACACTATGCTGAATGTTCAACAGTTTATGACCAAAAACAGTATGACCGCCACCCTTCCTAGTCACCCAGTCTCCCACCGAGAAAACTTTTTTGTTTGTTTGTTTCCCCAGATTATAAAAGTCCTCATAGTGAATCGTTCTGCTGATGTGGAAGAGGTGAAACAAACAAACAAACAAACAAAAAAATGGCAGAAGTACTAAAAGGCATCAAAATTGACAAGTTCAAAAACTATTTTGAGTAATGGAAAAAGCATCTTGATAGGTATATTGCATCAAATGGAGAATACTTTGCAGGTGGCTGAAGTTGAAACATGTAAGAATAAATACACAATTTAAATAAATAAATTCCAGTTTTTTGGGGGTCCCCCTTGTAGAACACACTAATTTTCTTATAATAGAAAATGTATTACTTAAAGTTTTATTATAAAATAGGTGGGTAGAAATAATATTTCTAAAATGCCTTACTTTCTTTTTGCCTGAAAAGAGATAATGCTCAGCAGTGATTTTTGGAGAATATTAAAATTACATCATAAATACATAATAGGAAACATACCACATTTTAGAGATGAGTGAAATGCTTTCTTTCTGGGATTGTCTAATGTTTAAACTAAATACTTTTGAAGTACACAAGTACTTCTGAAGTGAAAAATTGATAGTCACCTCTCCTGAGAGGAAAGCTTTCTCTATGATGATGAAGATAATAATTTAGGAAAAATTTAATATTTCTTTTAGGGATGATTCAGAATCTTCCCTTAGCATGGAAATAAAGCCTCAATATAGTTTTGCAGGGACACTTCATCACTAAGATTTCTAAGAATTACAAGCTAGCAGTGATTGTGTCAGCAAGATATAGAGATGTTATTTTTTTGTAACAAGCAGTAAACATCTTGGACAAACACATTTCATGAAAAAATCTATTTGTACCAATGTACTTGTAATTTATTTTAAACAAGCAAATATACCAAATATAATTGATCAAGGAAATCCAAACCATGTCTGTAACTATCAATGTAAATATTTGACATAAATTCCCTAAGACAACACCCGGCATATAGTAGGATTTCAGTAAATACTTGTTGAATGAAGAAACTATTAATACTTGTGATTTTATCAAGTATATATACAGAATTAAGAAGGCATGTAAGATAGAAAAAAATTTAAAAATAAAATTCAAATAATTTTTTAAAAACATGCATTGTCAAAGACAGAGAGCTAACAAAAAAACAAGGTGTTATATAATAAACAGGCAAGCTTTGGTTTTATACAGAAATTCTTTCTAAATTGCATTTCTCAGCAGTCTGCTACAGATCAAAATAAGCCTGATAACTACGTGAAGTGAACTACCTCACTACTATCGTTCTGTCGCTTCTGACATTTAACATCAGACATTTGTTAGCGTGATTTCTGTTTTACCCCAGTCCTACGTATGCCTGTTTCTCACTCACAAACACTTGTTTGCTATTGATTTTCTTATAATTAGTATTTTACTACTAAGTAAAAATTCCCAAGGGAACCAAAGAAGGACGTATTCTAATATTTCTTTTAAAGAAAACTCCTAGGTGGGTTGCAGTGGCTCACGCTTGTAGTCCTAACACTTTGGGAGGTTGAGGAGGGAGGATTGCTTGAGTCCAGGAGTTCCAGATAAACCTAGGCAATACAGTGAAACTTTCTCTCTACAAAAAATTAAAAAAATTCACTGGGCACGGTGGCACTCAGCTGTAGTCCTGGCTGCTCAACTACTCGGGACGATGAAGTGGAAGTACTGTCTAAGCCCAGGAGGTCCGAGGCTGCAGTGAACCATCATGCCACTGCACTCTAGCCTGGGTGACAGAGGATGACCCCGAAAAAAGAAACAGAAAAAGAAAAACATTCCGGTTTATCTCACGGTGTGACTTTATTCTACCCCATACTTAATCACCTTTAGCCTCAATTTCTTCTTCTATAAAATGGAATTAATAATAGTATCAGTCTTATAAGGTTGTTATGAACTTGAGAATGATAGACATTAAGATGATTATTGTAACCAATATGATTGTGATAAAATAAAACATTGAAACCCTTTGAAAGGAAACCTACTGAATGAACAAACTTTTTCTTGTCCGTAAGTAGGATGCAGTGTAGTATAAAAAGGAGTATTAGCCTAGAGTATAAACTGTATGATTTTCATGACACACTAAACATTAAATCATTCACAAAGCTTTTTAAACATTGTTAAAGTATTAATATTTTCTTTACAGAGAATGAATTGAATAAAACATTCCATGAGTATTGTTTTTAGTCTATATTAACTGAGCTTGATTTTTATAATGTTCATCTTAAGCTAATCATCAACTAGTATACAAAAGATCACATGCTCTGTTATCCCAGAGTCAACGATTTACTGTCTAGTTGCTCATTTGCTTTGTATAGAGTAAAGGAATTCTTTATGGTTCAACTATTCTTGTTTGTGAGTTATTTCCTATTATGTGGTTTTTCAGTTAAAAATTTTCCATTGTAGTCTATTTTCTATATAGAATTTGTTTTGTTAGAGTTGAACAAAAAAATGAGAGAAGAAAATAGTACTAAAAAAGAAAAAACATTTTGAAGGGTATTAAAGCAGATGGAAAACAGTCAAACAATCAAAATCATGTAGTGTTAGTTTTAATTTCTTTTCATTATTCTGTGGGGAGGGTGGAACAAGGAATATAAAACTATCACGTATTAAATAGCAAGCACTGTGCTAGAAACTTCCAGGTGTTAACATATGTAATTATTGCCCCTAACTTGGAGAGGAAGAAATGGCTGGGTTGCAAATTGCTAGTCTTAACCAGATGTATATCTGCATCTCTCGAAAGTCAAGAAGTGTCATGATCATCGTTATTGCTCTGAGGAGAAGGGCTGCCTTTCTGGGGTGCTGCTTAGATGCATTGATCAAAATAATTCTTCACCCAGGAAACAGACTTTTCAAAACAGTGATAGACACAACAGATGCTTTACTTGGCGATTATGCAGAAAGTTGCAGTGTTGCTATTCCTATTATTTGAATTTAAAAAAATGAAGTATGTCTCCAGAGCTGTCAATTTACAAGAGATGAATTATCTCACAAATGACAGGCAATGTTCTCAGCAATAACTGCAAACTGAATTTTTTCTGAAAAAAAAAATACTGCACCACATACCAAACTTAATCTACCATATTGGAGTTCTATTTTAACTATTAAGTGATTAACTAATATTAAGATTAATGTTGTATTAAAATGACAATAAATACTAGTTTATGATCTTTGCATTGTCTGGTTATAATGAATGATTTTCTACCTTACGAATCCTATGCTCATTTCCATTCGGAGGAAATGATGCTGTCTTTGCAGTCATACAGAAATGGGAGTTTGGAACAACACAGGCATGCAAATTTTTCTAGTTTTATCTTTAATAATAAGGCCCTGACAAGCCATTGAGTCTGATTGTTAAAAAATGAACTTGTTTATTTACTAAATTAGAATAAGAAAATATAAGTAGATCTGAACATGAAATTCTCATCCACATTTTTATGACTAGGGATACAAATCTGTTAAAATAATTGCTTTTATCAAGCATTAAAAAATAAATGATAAAATAGTTTTCTAATCCCAGATAGCAAAATCACTATATGTGCACATCAAATGAATCAAGTGTACTACTTATTAAACCTGGCTTTTAAATTGCAAAATGACTTTTTCATTATGCCATGGCTAGTTATATATACTTATCATTAATGGATAATAAAAATTCATTTTCTAGATAGCCGTGTGCACTGTAAGCTAATTGTTATGGCATTGTTGTAGCACTTTTCTCAGATGCATGTAAATTTCAACTCCAGGTTTGTTTATTTTCTTTTAAGTTGCTGTGCTTTATGAAGCAAATGGAACAGAGTTCAACATTTATGACCATTTTAACATTTATAACCATTCTACAGAAAATTTTAATGACAATCAGGAGCATAGTACAAAGGGAAGAACTTGAGACATTAAAAATTGCCAAAGACTAAAGCTATTTATAAAGGAAAGCAAATAAAATAAACTGTGTGTTAAAAGACCATAAGATTAAGAATCTCAACTGCACTTGTAAGAAGGAGCAAAGAGAACAAAGAAAGAAGTGTAAGG
>CAUYQG010048381.1:0-11612 GCA_963574415.1 Tarsius wallacei
CATAAATTTCTCAGCAACCTGGATGGAACTAGTTTATAATATTGAGTGATCTCTCACAGAAACAAAGATCTGAGTATCACATGTTCTCACTCATATAGTGGACCTTGAACATCTACCATAATACTATAAGAAAAGGACTGACAGCGGTGGGAAACTATGGGGGGGAGGGTAGGGAGGGAAAGGGAGGTGGAACTAATGGTAGTCAATATCTGGGAATGGGGAGACACCTCTTATTAACAAGGATGCCTGAACAATGCATATTTGTATACCTAACCCTTAACTGTACCCCACAATTTTATAAAAAAAAATATGTTTAAAAAATAGTTTATAGGTGTTTTTCTTCTTCCCATAATTGGTGACATGGTCCTTCACTGGAATCATGGCAGTCTCTGTACTAACCATGATATTAGGGTAAAGATTTCATATTGACAATTGGAAGGAAAAATGTAAGCAATTGTCAAGTGAGTTACTTCTGAGACTGCTCTCCTTAAATATTTTGCTTTCTTATTTAATCTTGGCCTCTATTAAACAACATGACATAATTAGTAGATGATTTAGACCTAGACACATTGCTGTTACTCAAAGACAAACAGCGTACCCAAGAATAACTTAATATCTTCAAAGATAACATTTAAGAAGGAGGAATTGTAAAGGGATATAAATCTTTTATGTGAGTTTAAGGCTCAAGAGTTTGCTGTTACAGCTGCAGACAAGAACAAGGACAAAATTATGGACTTTGCAACAACGTGGATGGGTTTGGAGTCTATCACACGCAGTGATCTATCACAGAAACAAAGAACTGAGTCCCATATGTTCTCACTCATAAATGGACCCTGAACACCTACCATAATATTACAAAAAAGGGATTGGCAGTTGGGGAATACTGCCAGGGGAGGCTGGGGGCACAAAACATCAATAAGGGAGCCTGATCTTAATCCAGGCAAAGTGAGGTCCGATGGGAGGCCCAAAATTTTACCCGTACCTAGACCACTTATATACCTCATCCCGACTTGTACCTCACACCTTTAAAATAAAATGTTAAAATAGAAAACACAGCTGTATCCATTTGGATCTTCCTTAGACCCCATCTCTCTCCTTAGCGAAACTTCCAGAAGTCTGTTTTCTTTCTCGTTTTCTCAGGTTGCTGAACTCATTGTGACAGACATTATGGGACTATTCAAAGCCTTTAAAATTTTTCTCTGCAAAATGCGGTTCTTCCTCAGATCCTCAGCTCCTGGTGAAACTGTTTACATCTGGCTGAAACGTCATTGCCTTTGGGGATCCAGTGGGGTGAAAAGATGAAGTAGCCAAGGGCAGCAGCCTCGTGCATTACATTATCACCTGTCACTATGTCTTACGTTCTCTGTAAGAACAAGATGGCCCTCCCTACTCAGGCCAAGACCTTGAGCACCGGCCAGATGCCCAGAAGCTTGTCTGACCTCATTAAAATTGAGCGATCATGTTAATGTTTGGGTATGAGGCCAAACCTCTTAGAACTGTTTAAAATTTCTGAGAATATTATCATAGGAGATTTGGTTTGTGATCTTTTCTTAGTATTTTCTAGCAGATCAGTCTGAAGGGAAATAGACCAAGAAGGAATTAGAACTGGAAATTACAATTAAAAGCAAAACATGTGCTATAAAAAATACAGCTAACACATGGCTGCTTATCTTACTTTCCTTTTTTTTGCTCTAAAAACAATTCACGTTGTAAAAACTAGAAAATATAATACTTAAAATTATAGTTAAATGAAAATGTGTGAACTACAAAAGTATGGCATGAGTTGGCCAGAGAGGCAATAGTTAGAAATGGTGTTTATTTTCAGAGAGTAGGGATTTGAGATCCTGACAGTGTTTACCTGCTATTACACCAGCACCCAATCATGACCTCTGTTTCCATGCCTATCCTGCTGAAAGTAAAAAAAAAAAAAAAGAATGTAGATCTCATAGAAAGTGTAGTACAGGAGAACAGTGCAATTTCTAGTGGTTTTGTCAAGATCACATAACTGGTGACTGGTCAGATTTTCTGAAGGCTGCAGATTTTCTTGACTACAAATCAAACCTCCATCCATGGAGGATAAAGTTTTTACTTTCAGTTTAATTATTTACTGGTCAAAGGACATGCTTCCATGACTGCTTGGGCTCCAGTGAACTTCCCTGCACAGTGGTTCTGTCAAATTGGTGCAAATGCCTCCACTAATTGGTGCCCTGCCCTGTTGTTCTCATGCTGAGTTCAGCACGAAGCTGGTCTCTCTCAAAGAACAGGCTTAGTGTGATGAAAGCCCTGAAGCACTGCAGAGCACAGATGTGCAGTGCCTGAATGTGTTTGTCCAATCAGCACGGACACTTTTCAAACACAAATGATACTGGTGACCACATTTGATTGTTATCCGTAACTTTCATTGAAATGATATTTACAACACTTGTGCCCTTACAGAAGATCTATTGGGCACCAATGACTCTAGCACTAATCGCTCTTTCTTAAAACTATCATTAGCCACAGAAGTAGCCAGAAAACTACAGATGAGCCCTTCGTCACTGCCTTCTTCACTGCCTGCTGACTTCTTATCCTTACAGTGGGGTCCTTTTGGGCACCATCTTGATCATGTCATTTAAAATCTGTATCTCAGTCTCTTTGTCTATGATATTATGATTTGGTATTATAACAGGACTAATGTACTTTCCATATCTAAAAGTATAGGATTATATGACATAATTGGGCCACAGGATTGAAGACATAAGTTGTAAGCTTTGCTACTTTGATTCGTGGATTTTATAATCATGACTTGATCTTCTTTGATCATTCTCGTTTATAAAGGATGGAAGTTGGAATCGAAGGATATGAATAGCAGCTTACACCTTACCTTAATAAAATCACAACACCCTCACATTTGCACAATAACACCTAACCTTTTTCTGGGTATATCACAATGTGTCAAACTCCGTTACATTCACTATATGAGTTGAACTTCAGAACCACCTAGTGTAGTGGGTGAACAGAGCAGCTATTGTCCAGTGTCTCAGAAAGGTCAAGTCAGAGAGATCAAGTGGCTATTGGTGTGCTGGCATGAGTCCACTTCTATTGTTATTAGCACAATGACTGTTCCATGCTATGACCCTACCTCTATGCTTTATTTATTTGCCAATAACCCTTCTAATACTCTTTTTTTTCAGACTCTGAAAAAAAATAGAACCTTGTAACATGTAAGATATACATTTGCTTTTATCTCACTAAAACCGTATTTAGTTGGGTTTTTTTTTTTTTTATGAACTTGACTTTTAGTTATGTTTTGAAAATGAGATTGTAAAATTGTTGTAGAAATTATTTTGTTCTTACTTTGTTTTCAAAGATATGTGACAATTTTAACTTCTTAGAGATATGAGTGAGTAAATCCTACAGGTCTATCATTTCATTAGGAGGCAGACTTAAAAAGAAATATGTGTGTGACTGGTCAGTAGAAGGGATGGGCATTAAACTGCCTAGCAAAATCTAGTTACTTTCTTAAATGTAAAGGGAGATTGACCTCATCAGATACAATTATAGAAAAGTATATTGAGATCAGAATTCCAGACTCCAGAGGGATGCACAGATTCTGTTTGATTTTTGTTTTTTTTTAATTTCATGAAAAACATAGTAATCCAACACTGGGCGATCTTGAAAATTTTGTTTGTAATGTGACAATTATTCCTAAGAAGTAAAGGGGAAGAGTGAATGTGAACAGAATGTCATGATTCATTGAGAAACCTGGACTTTGAGTTTTAGATATTGTTATATAACTTCTCAGAGAGTTTTTCCTGTAGCTGTGAAAAGAAATTGCAGCTGACATCTCAAAACACCAATTCGCAAATTCAAAAATGACTATTTCAGAGCTTACATGTTAAGGGTTATTTGACTTTCTCACAACCAATTTTTATGAAGCTAAAAAAATAAAATAAAATAAAAATTCTAAGCAAGAGGCAAGCATTTACATGAGTTTTACCAGGACCAAGCAAAATTATGTCATGTAATTTTTGGTTTCTTGAAACTCTGAGGTAGGTATTTTTTCCTATAGTTTACATTTCTTATATTAACATGGCCACTTTTAAATAAATAAATACCCTGATAAAGAATATCTTCTTGTTTTCTTTCTTTCTTTTTTTTTTTTGAGTTGGAGTCTCACTCTGTCACCCAGACTGGAGTGCAGTGGCCGCTCCCGGCCACCGCAGCCTCGACCTGCTGGGCTCCAGCTATCCTTCCGCCTCAGCCTTCCAAGTAGCTGGAACTACAGGCGCGCGCTACCACGCCCGGCTGATTTTTTGATTTATTGTAGAGATGAGGTCTCGCTTGCCCAGGCGGGTCTCGAACCCACAGGCTCAGGCAATCCACTCACCTCAGCCTCCGAAAGGCGCGGTGGCTTTTATTTTTTTGAGGAATGTTTCTTCTTTGTCTATTTTGCTGAGGGTTTTTTTTTTTAATCATGAGGGGATGCTGGATTTTATCAAATGTTTTTTCTGTGTCTATTGAAATGATAATATGATTTGGTTTTTAATTCTCTTTATGTAGTGGATCATGCTTATTGACTTGCATATGTTAAGCCATCCTTGTATCTCTAGGACAAACTCTACTTGGTCGTGGTATATATATTTTTTAATGTGCTGTTCAATGTGGTTTGCTAATATTTTGTTGAGGATTTTTGGGTCTATGTTCATAAGGGATACTGGTATGTAGTTTTCTTTTTTTGTTGTGTTTTTTACTGGCTTTGGTGTTGGGGTGACACCGGCTTCGCAGAATGAGTTGGGGAGGATTCCCTCCACTTCAATCGTGTGGAATAGCTTCAGTAAAATTGGCACCTATTCTCCTTTGAAGATCTGGTAGACTTCAGCTGTGAGTCAATCGGGTCCTGGACTGTTTTTTTGTTGGGAGACTTCTAATCACTATTTCAATCTCACTATTCATTATTGGTCTGTTCAGGGTTTCCTTTTCTTCCTGATTCAAGATTGGGGGGTTGCATGTTTCCAAGAAGTTATTCATTTCCTCTGGATTGTCTAATTTGTTTGCATAAAGGTGTTCATAATAGTCTTGGATGATTTTTTGAATTTCTATTGTATCAGTTGTAATGTCTGCATTTTCATTTTTGATAGAGTTAATTTGAATTTTCTCTCTTCATTTCTTAATTAATCTAGCTAGCAGTCTATCAATTTTGTTTATCTTTTCAAAGAACAAGCTTTTTGTTTCTTATTTATCTTTTCAAAGAACTAGCTTTTTGTTTCATCGATTCTTTGGTTTTTTGGCTCAATTTCATTAGTTCTGCTCTGATCTTTGCTTTTTTTTTTTTTCTTCTGCTAGGTTTGGGCTTGGTTTGTTCATGTTTCTTTAATTTCTTGAGGTGTGATGTTAGATTGTTGGTATGGGATCTTTCAGTCTTATCAATGTAGTCCTTAAGTGCTATAAGTTTTTCTTTGAGCATAGCTTTTTCTGTGTCCTAGAGGTATTGATAACTTGTTTCATTGTTGTCATTTGTTTCAAGAAATTTTTAAATTTCTATCTTGATTTCGTTGTTGACCCAAGGATCATTCAGGAGCAGATTGTTTAACTTCCGTGTTTTTGCTTAGTTTTGTCAGTTCTTCTTGGAGTTAATCTCTAGTTTTATTCTGCTGTGTTCTGAAAAGTTACTTAATATAATTTTGATTTGTTTGAATTTATTGAGATTTGACTTGTGGCCTATCATATGGCCTATCTGGGATAATGTTCCATGTGCTGATGAGAAAAATGTATATGCTGTAGTTTTGGGATGGAATGTTCTATAGGTGTCTGCTAGTTTCATTTGTTCTAGAGTCTGATTTAAAGCCTGTGTTTCCTTTCTTTTCTTTTTTTTTGAGGTGAAGTCTCACTCTGTCACCCAGTCTGGAGTGCAGTGTCATGCTCATGGCTACTTCAGCCTTGAGTGTTGACATCTCCCGTTATGATTGTATTGCTATCACTCTCTCTCTCTTTTTAAAGGTCTAATAGAATTTGTTTTATAAAGTTGTGGGCTCTGATGTTAGATAAATATATATTTAAAATTTTTATGACTTTTCATTGAATTGATTCTTTTTTTATTATATAATAACCTTTGTCTTTTTTTAATGTTGTTAATTTAAAGTCTGCTATATCTCATATGAAAATTGTTTACTTCTGCTTGTTTTTGGTTTCCATTTGCACAGAATATTTTTCCCCCACCTTGAGTCTATAGGTGTCTTTGTGAGTTAAGTGGGTCTCTTGAAGACACCAGATATTTGATTTTTTAAAATCCATTCTGGAGTCTATGTATTTTTTATGGGGCATCAAGACCATTTATGTTCAGTTGATATTGGTACACAAGGTACGATTCCATCCATCACACCAGTTGTCTTCTGGGTACTTTATTCATTTATTTTTCTCTATTATGTTGGTGTTCCATAAGGCCTGTGAGCTTCATGGTTTGCAGCTCTTTTCTACTGGTGTATTTTGACCTTTTGTTTCAGTATTTAGAGCTCCTTGAAGTATTTCTTGCAGAGTTGGCCTAGTGGTGACAAATTCCCTCAGCATTTGCTTTTCTGGGAAAGACTTCATTTCTCCTTCATTTATAAAACTTAGTTTGTCGGGATACAATTTCCTGGTTGACTGCTATTCTGTTTGAGGAGATTGAAGATGGGGTCTCAATCCCTCCTGGCTTCTTCTGAGAAGTCTGCTGTTATTCTGATAGGTTTGGCTTTGTAAGTTATTTGATGCTTTTCCCTCACTGCTTTTAAAATTCTTTCCTTCACATTAACTTTGCATAACCAAATGATTATAAGCCTGGGGGATGACCTTTTTGCAATCAATCTTCTAGGAGGTCTTTGGGCTTCCTGTATCTAGATGTTTAGATCTCTGGCAAGGCCAGGGTAGTTTTCTTCCATTATTCCTTCAAATAGGTTTTCCAAACCTGTTGATGTCTCTTCTTCCTCAGGAGCATTTATGATTCTTAGGTTTGGATGTTTTACATAATCTCATATATCTTGGAAATTTGTTTTGTTATCTTGATTCTTTATTGTTGTCTGATGGGGTTAATTCAAAAGCCTTGTCTTCAAGTTCTGAGATCCTCTCTTCTGCTTGTTCTAGTCTACTATTAAAACTTTCCATTGTATTTTGTATTCCTCTAAATGATTCTTTCATTTCCAGAATTTCAGCTTTTTTTTTTTTCAAGGTGTCTCTTTGGAGAATTTTTGATTCATGCCCTGAAAAGTGTGAAAAATTTCTTTATGTTGGTTTTCAATTTTCCCCTTAAGTTCATTGATCAATTTTGTAATCAGCCTTTTGTATTTTTTTTACCTGATATTTCAAATATTTCACTTTGCTTAATGTTCATTGTTGAAGAGTTGGTGTGATCTTTTGGGGTTGTTGGAGAGATCTGTATTTTCATATTGTCAGAACTATTTTTTCTGGTTCCTTCTCACTTGGGTTGACTATTTTTTCTTATTGTAAATGGTTGGCATAGGCACTGTAGAGTTCCCTTGGTTATATGTAGTCTTGGTGAGTTTCTCAGTTGTTAGCTGTAGTGGTTCTGTGATGGGTACCTGTACTTGTTCACGGTATTCTGAGTGGCAGGAGTGGCTTGGGAAGTGGTACTAGCTGGGTTCTGGGATCAGGCCTTCTTCCGAGCTGAGGCATGATATTGGATGTGGTGGACTGTAATGCTGATCTCTGACCAGGAGGTGGTGCTTGTAGGAGAACACCAACTGTGATGGTGGTTGTGAGCTTTCTTCTTGGTGTGGGTTGCTCCAAGGAAGTGTCCAGTCAGCCTGGACAGAGGGAGAGGCTCTTGAGGTTACCCAAGTTCTCTGTATGTTTTGAGCCTTAGAAGGGAAGTGGAGAGGGTGGAGAGGGAGCTTGAGCACCCCACAGGGGTGCACTCTTGGCTGCCCAGTGGGGATTGGGAGGGAGTACCAGGCCACTGAAATAATGCTGTTATGCAGGGTAGGCACAGAAGGGTTGATGGGGGGGGGGCGGTGAGAGGTTGGTATGACAACCAGTCCACCCAGCTTCACACATTGGCCTCAGGTGGTTTGCCTTATGAATGCTGCAGTGCAGCTGGCCTCAGGGCCTCAGGTGTTCTCAAGGCAACCCACCCCATCTGGGAACTTTCTGCAGCTGAGTTTGCCCTCGGGGCCTGTGCCCTCCCAGGCCAGCTAGAAAGCAGTGACGCCACTTTCAAGGGTTGAGTTCCTGGAAATGAAGGCTGACTCTGCTCAAGGCTTTCTTATTCCCGTACCTTTCTACATGGACTCTGGCAGAGCACAGCTGTGGGTAAGGCAGTTTCCCATAAAGGACTGAAGTCTTGCAAGGGTCTCCACTCTACTCCATGGCAGGAGCACAGAATTCCTGGACTCTCCTCACTCACCTTCCCCATTGTGTCTGGAGGCTGCCAGTTGACTGTGGTGCTACAGGCAAGAATTTGGCTAGTTCCAGCCCAGATCAATGGATTTTTCTCTTCTTTGTACTCTGTGGTTATTATTGCTTCTTTGAACAGTTGTGAGGTGTGCTGCTGGTCTTGTTCCTCTATGGGTTCGGAGGAAACTCTCTTTATCTTGCTTTACTCCATGGGAGAAACTTACTCTAGCAGTCTCATGCCCACCATTTAATCTTTTTTTTTTTTAAGTTGGGGTCTCCCTTTGTTGCCCAGACTGGAGTGCAGTGGCAGGATCACAAACTCCTGGGCTCAAGCAATCCTCCTGTCCAGCCTCCCAAGTAGCTTGGATTCAACTTTATTTTTTATTGTGGTAAAATACATATAACATGAAATTTACCATAGTAACCATTTGTACAGTTCAGCAGTGCTAAGTATATTCACATTGTTGTGAAACAGATCTCTGGAAATTTTTCAATCGGCAAAACTGAAACTCTGTATTTATTAAACAACTCTCCACTTTCTTTTTTCCCCAACTCCTGGCACCCACTGTTCTATTTTCTGTCTCTATGAATATGAACACCCTTGGTTTCTAACATAAATGCAGTCTTACAGTACTGGTCTTTTTGTGATTGGTTTACTCCTCTTAGCGTAATGTCCTCAAAGTTCATTCATATTGTAGCATGTGTCAGTTTTTTCCTTTAAGACTAAATGATTTCCTGTGGTAGGCATATGCTACATTTTATCCACTCATCGTTGGATTCTTGGGTTGCTTCCATCTGTTGGCTATTGTGAATAAGGCTGCTATGAACATGGGGCTTACAATATCTCTTTGAGGCATTTATTTCAATTATCTTGGGTATATATACCCAGAAGTAGAATTGCTGGATCATATGGTAATGCTGTTTTTTACTTTTGAGAACTGTGTGTGTATTTTGTTTCTGTTTGACTACAGCCACATTATCTCTGGTCCGTGGCCATTGCGGGGCCTATGTGATCTACAATTGTTTCTTGTATTTTTCTGTCTTAGGAGGATTGTGTCAAAGCCATGATGCACTTCTTTTTTTCTTCCTTTCCTGACCCACTCAGAGCTTACCTTAATTCCCTAAGACAATATCTTTGACTAAAGCGTATATGCATTATCTTCTCTGGTTCTTAATTACTTGAATCATATATCTCTAATTATGGTAGATAAATGAATATAAGATCATAAGTGGCACCTTGAATATCACTTTATTGAGATAAAGCTCTGTTTAAAACAGAAAGTAAAAACCATAAAATGACAAAAAAGAATCAGTGCCATCAAACTCCAAAGCCCTTGTCAGACCCCAACTCCCCCCATCAGAGTTTATACAGGCTTCTCTTGCTCTCCAACCTGCCTTTAATTAGTTCTTCTTTTCCTCAAACTTCAGCATTCAAGATAATGAAAAAAGTGATTTCTTATTCAACTCTATTGTTTTTCTGTGTTGTTTCATTACCAGTTTCAAAAATGCTGTTTTCTACTATTTTTCAATGCACAGGCACAGAATTTCAATCATGTTAAGACCCTTCCAACCCTAGAATTCAATAATTTTATATCATAAAACAAATAGGACTTTTGATGGCTAACTTAAAGAACTTAACTACAGTTGATAAGTTGATAGTTTTTTTTTCTCTATGGAGAAATCTGCCTTGAGGCTTGAATTCTAACCAACAGACATACAAATAAATAGTTAGAATACAATTTTTTGTACATAGGATCAATGAGATTATAAACTCTTTTGGGGGGTACTGAATTGTCAAACAATCGTCTCTCCTAAAATGTCTTACACTTCAGAGGTCTCCCATGGATATTAGTTGAAGAATCGAAAGAGGACGATTTCACATTCTCTCTGGGTGGTTCAACTGGGTGTTTCGCAGCTTCTTTTGTCATCCATAGGGCAACTGAAATCAATTTCTACTTGCTTTGTTCTTTCTTAAGCTAGAAGCATCTTAGTGCCATTTTCATTTTAAATGCAGTCAGTTTTTTAAAGTATGAAATGCCAAGCATATAGAAAGGTACAGAGAATAATATATCATGCACACACTTTTTAGACTTAACAAATAACATTTAAAAAAACTTGCCTCACAAAATCTCAATTTCTCAACCAAACTTATCTTTGACAAAGCCTCCGACAACAATCACTGGGAGAGGGGAACCTCTTCAGTAAATGGTGCTGGGAAAACTGACTGATCACACGCAGAAGATTCAAACAAGACCCCTGTCTATCACCATACACAAAAATCAACTCTCAATGGATCAAAGACCTAAACACAAAACTTCAAACTATAAGAATCCTAGAAGATGCAGGAGACACCCTTATGGCAATTGGAACTGACAACCAATTCCTGATCTAAACCCCAAGTGCCCATGCTGTAAGAGATAAGATAGACAAGTGGGACTTCATCAAACTGAAAAGTTTCTGCAAAGCAAAAGAAACCATCAAGAGACTGAGGAGATAGCCCACAGACTGGGAAAAAATATTTACTATTATAAATAGTGCTGCAATAAACGTGTGTGCAGATATCTTTTTGGCATAATGATTGTAGTTTCTCTGGATATATTCCCAGTAGGGGAATTGCTGGGTCATGTGGAAGGTCAATTTCTTGTTCTTTCAGAAATCGCTATACTATCGTCCAAAGAGGTTGCACTAGTTTGCATTCCTACCAGCAGTGTAGAAGCGTTCCTTTTTCTCCACATCATTGCCAACATCTGTTGTTTGTTTGCTTTTGTGTGTTTTGTTTTTGGGGGGTCTCTTTGGAGAAAGCAGGATTTTATTGAGAGGACAGAAAAGCTTCCACAGTGGAAGGGTACCTAAGGGATAGCCCCTGTTTGTTTTATTAACGATGGCCATTCTTAGTGGGGTTAGGTGGTATCTCAGTATGGTTTTGATTTGCATCTCTCTGGTGATGAGTGAAGCTGAGCACTTTTTCATGTGTCTGTTGGTTGCTCACATATCTTCTTTTGAGAAGTATCTATCCACTTTTGAATGGGGCTATTTGTTTTTTTCCTTTCAGCGCATTTGAGATGCTGGCAATGATGCAGAAAAAAAGGAACGCTTCTACACTGCTGGTGGGAATGCAAACTAGTGCAACCTCTTTGGATGACAGTGTGGCGATTTCTTAAAGAACTAGAAATTCACCTTCCACATGACCCAGCAATTCCCCTACTGGGGATATACCCAGAAGAACTCAAGTCATTATACAAAAA